>SNQJ01S0164002.1:21273-37619 GCA_010110895.2 Picea sitchensis | reverse complement strand
AAATTTGCCAGGTCCAAGAAGGTTTAGAGTCCAGCATATACAACAACAGTGGAGTTGTTGAGATCAGTCTCCAAGTGGGAGATTGTTGGTTGTGGAGCCTGATTATCTTCTTGATTTATAGGTCTTTTACTTTCAACTGTGTTTATACACCATGAAGTATTTACACCCTAGAAGTATGTACACTCTTTCACGCGGGGGAGTGCAGAGCGGGGGTACCCCCTCTGCGGGGTCCGAGGGGCCTATCCCCCCGATTGGGGGGTCTGGGGGCAAGCGGGCCCCCAGTGAGGGTTCGGGGGCGAAGCCCCCGAAGAAAAAATTGNATCTGGACTGTTCTTCATAAGGTCGCAGATCTAATGGTAGAGATTATGTTAGGGTTTTTTTCCCTAGAAGGCAACCCTCTTTTATGAGGGAAATGTATTGCGGCTATGGTTGATGGTGAATATTGTATTCTGAGAGAGGAGACCGTGAGAGAAAGAAGAGGAAGTTATAGCAGGTTTTGTTGTAGGTTGTATCCCTTCATTTGTTGGATAATAATAAAGGAAGGACCTGGCAATTTCTCTGGTGGACGTAGCCCACACTAGGTGAACCACCTAAATCCGTGTCTCTCTTGTATTGTGTGTCTTCTGTGTTTTGTTTTTGCATTTGTTTTATTTTATTGCTCCGCAGTCTTATTTTTCTAACAAGATGGATCCTGACTACTACCGATTTCTTTACCAAGTGGATTGAAGCTATCCCCACCAGGAGTGCTTCCCACAAGGTAATCATTGGATTCCTGGAAGACCTCATCACAAGATTCGACTGCCCAAGTAAGATTGTCACTGATAACGCAACCTCTTTCAAGGTTGAGCCGTTAGCCAAGTTCTGTGAGATTTTTGGGATCAAACTGATTCACTCCACCCCATACTATCCCCAGGGAAATGGTTTAGTAGAGTCCTCCAACAAAAGCCTGATAAGGATCATCAAAAGATTGTTGGAAGACAACAAGAAGGATTGGCATTCAAGATTGAAATTTTCTCTATGGATTGATCGAGTGGCTACAAAGAGATCTATAGGCGTCTCTCCTTTCCAATTAGTCTATGGAGCAGAGGCTATTTTCCCTTCTCATTTAGCCATTCCTGTAGCGAAATTCCTCCAGGATCATCAAGAAGAGCCTGATGACATGATCAAAAGAATTCATCAACTAGTGGAGATCTAGTAGGTCAGAGAGTAGGTAATGGGTAGAATTCAGGACCATCAGCAAAGGATCAAGCAGTTTTTTGATAAGAAGGCCAAAAAGGAAGAGTTTCGGATAGGAGACCTGGTACTGAAATGGGATGCTCCTAAACAAGATAAAGGAAAGCATGGAAAATTCGAAGCCCTGTGGATCGGGCCTTTTAAAGTATCCGAAGTATTCTCGAATAACACCTATAGGGTACGGGATTTGAAGGGTCAAGAAGTTTTCAATGGCCCTGTGAATGGGAATTTCCTAAAAATATTTTTCTCTTGAGCCACACATGGCTCTTTCACGGTTGTAAATATTGTTTTTCTTTCTGCCTTTAAGTTTTAAATAAATGACCCCATAGCCCAAAAACAAGGCACTGGAGCTGTAAAATGAGTCCTTAGAGCATCACAGGGACGACTCTATCCCCCATGGAGCCTAATGTTAGTAAAATTTCTTTTCCTAGGCACAAGAATATTCAGTTTTGCAAGTTGCACGAGAAGTGCGCGAGCGCAGCATGGAAAAACCTCGTTTTAGGCTTCCAAGCAAGTAAGCGGGCAACATTATATTATCGACGGTCCGGATTCATCCATAAGAGCAAATCGGCAGTCGGCGGGAAATCGTGGTTAGCAGAGTTGCGCTGAGATTAGCACGACGGATAGTGCCCGTATCGCATGCAGGAAAGGATAGCAACCGTCCATCCAAAGGACACGTGACGTGAGATCTAGTCACGTCGGATTTTCGGCAGTCAGGAGTTCGAAGGGTGAGGGTTCTATGTCGTTCTACATCTCGAAACCCCGAACCTCGAAGCGCCGAAAGCGTCCAGGACCTGGGGCCCACAACATAGTCGAGTAGGTTCAGGACCGTCAGATATGAGAGGGACGCGCGGCACCCAATTAAGCCATCTCGGTGTTTCCCTCATCACGACTGTGATAAGCAAGGATCAGCTCCTTCCTATTCACGAAC
Source organism: Picea sitchensis (assembly GCA_010110895.2). Classification (NCBI taxonomy): domain Eukaryota; kingdom Viridiplantae; phylum Streptophyta; class Pinopsida; order Pinales; family Pinaceae; genus Picea; species Picea sitchensis. The sequence goes on along the minus strand of SNQJ01S0164002.1, from coordinate 35,455 downwards.
GTTGAAAGCGCCTTTGAGAATAAACATAGGGTCACAGCCTGTGGTCACTTGGGAAATAAAAAGAGCTGTGCAAGGGGGGACAAAGGTGTTGAGTTTTTTCACAGAAGGAATCATCACGATCTCCAGGTGCCATCTGATTCGACGTCAATCCTGGTTTTTGCTTAAAGTAAATGAAGGTGAGAAGGGGTGGTTGAAACCTCTCCTCATTCATTAAGTGTAAGGTATGGAGGGTCTGACAAGCTATCTTCCCGAGAGGGTCCTGTGTACCGATTTTTTCCAAAGAAGCCATGCCGAGTCCTCGACTAGCCAGAGAGGTCTGCACATGCTAACTCAACACTTAATGGCTCAACTACCCCCCTTGCAGGAGCCATGCACAGTTAAGGAGGCATCTGAAGAAGGATATCCATCCGAATTTGACTGAAGGGACACCAAGCCTTGGATGACTAAGCATGCCTCTATTAGGCAATTTTTTTTGAGTATATAGACTCAGTTTTTGTATCTTGTAATCATCAATGGTTGAGCAAGGCTCCCAGTTGTAAATCTTTAATGAAGCACTATTATTTCTGGTTATGTGTGGACTTTTGAGACTTCTTTCCTTATGAATGTCAGTTTCTTTCACGTCTTTGTTTACACTGTATTAGGGCAGCTCAGAATTGGAGGATCCAGTTGAGTTGTAACTGTTATAGGATGATGTAGGTTGGATCATTGTAATAGTTGCATTGTTTCTAATCAGTCTCTGTGATTTTCTTAGCGCTGAATGACTTGTAATTGGAGGATCCAGTCAAGTCCCCCTTTCAGTTTCTCGAAGCCCTGAACCAAGCGGATCTTGAATTCAAAGTTTTTCTTCTACAAACTACTGAAAGGTCTGTTGCCTAAGGTAGTTTGTTCACCCCTCTCACCAAGTATTCAACCTGCTCATCTTTAAATCAACTCACTGGCTGAAGTTAGATCAAGACCTCATTTGTTCCTTACATACCAGACCCAGTCCCTGAGTTGGAGTGATATCTCCCTGAGTCTCTATCCATTTGATCACCCATTACCAACTATCGTGACATAAAACTGATGGGCATTGGGCTTTGTTCCTGCAAGCAATCCAGGAGTGACTTCTGACACTAACAGTGTGCAAGCATATCCAACAACAAGCCAACGCGGAGATAAGAGACAGCTGGAAAAGCATCGAACATATTTTTTGAAAAATGTTTTGGAATATTAATGAAGTCATTAAGTGGAGGCGTGCTTGTAGTATTGTAAAAGGACCTTGAGTGATCTACTCTCATCCATAGTAGATAAGAGCCTTTATGAGTAATGAATGTAGGTAGATAGAATTTAATTCTAGATTAGACAGTTTTAGAGCGAAAGAGGGAAATGGGATATAGACACCCTCACTTGTATCTTTGTAACATTATTAGGATTGTCATGGTATATCATAGAGAGCGTAGAGAAGAGTAGAGAGTTGTAGTTGGAAACACCATGTACAGAGATTTGAATTAATAGAAAGAGCTTCGATTCAAATTCATGGTGTCATATTTGTTCTCTATGTATGCATGTTGAATGTTATGCTCATGGATGTTTACTTTCTTTTATACATTTGCTTTATATGCTATGTATATGATTTCATGCTTTGTGTTTGAAGTCCGAGAGAGAGAAAGGAATGAGTTTCAATTGTTTCTCTGCCTGAGTGAGTAAAATTCCTGCAAGGAGTGTAGTGAAGTTTGTCTACAAGGAGTGCGTTGACAGAAGTCAGAGTTCATCTTTGAAATCTCAGGAGGGATAAAAACTGTTCTCATTCTCGCAGAAGTGCAAGTTGAGCATAGGAGTCGTGCAAGGTGTCCGCAGGTTGAGTAAAGTATTAGGGTTTTTGAACCTGAGAAATTGTTGAAGGACTACTGCTGCAAGGAGTGCGTAGAGTCGAAGAACTTCAATTCTTTGAAGTAATTGAAGGATTCACCACAAGGAGTGCGTGCGGGAGTCTTCTTTAAGACTCAGAGTTGGAGAAAGCTTAGGAAGGATAGGGTCTTCGCCATTGTCGAAGAGAAGCACAGAAGGTTGGTGCCTTGAGAAGTTGAAAGGAGGCGTAGGAAGTTTACGTTGCAGGCGGGTAAGTTTCACGGAGAAATATTTGGTTAAATTCACAGGAATTGTCCAGGAAGAAATGGACAGTCGAAATTCTTTGAGAAGAATTCACAAAGTCATAAGAGCCGTCAGATCTTGCGGAGAAGCAAGTACATTATGGCGAGATTTCCTCAAGCGTAAGCTCAGAAGAAATTAGGTCCATAGTATCCAAGTCATCCAGGGCCATTGGATCGCTCACGAAAGGTGAGTAGTGAAGTGGTGAGTGGATCAGAGCCGTCTATCTGGGGAGGACAGGTGGCAGAGATCTAGAGATCTCGCGAACTCGAAGGTTCGCGAGGTGAGAGCCCAAAGGTTGGGTACTCTAGGTTGCGAAAGGAGAAGTCCCGAAAGGGTGAGATGTTTCGTTGTCGGACCGCGTGGATGAAGTGTCAGAATTCAACAATTGAAGAGTTGAAAGATTAGAAGGAGAAGTCGCGAGGTTTCGAGTTGCGATAAGAAGTATTGAGGAGTTTGGGATCTCGACACTTCGGGTGGCATGGTACAAAGGAGACAACACTTTGGGGAGTGAAGTGGTGAAGTGCGAAGTGGAGCGTAAGGAACACATGGCAGAGTCGCAAGGTGGGCCCATGGAATAGACAGGTGGTCACACGCGGAGGACGTTGACAACAGGGATTTATAACTTTCTCGCGATCTCGGATGTCGTGGGATTGGACAGGAAGAGTCGAGAGTCTCGACTCACGAACTCGTAAGTGGCGAGTTGTGACAAACGCCTCTCATTTTAGGCCTTATTCATAGCCGGTGGTCACACAGAGAAGGGGGAGATTGCACCTAGTGTCGTTCGCGCTAGGGAAGCTTCCAAAAGGACCGGTGGATAAAAAGAAAGAAGATTCAAACAGGTTATTGAAATAGTCAATCCAGCTCAAAGGGAAATGAAGAACGATCCTATAAGTGGATATCGATCCCGAAGGGCCGATAGGGTTTGTGTCAGAGTTTGGATCTACAAACTCCTCATAGCCGAAACAAGGCAAAGGTGGCCCCAACCCACAAAACAAGGGACAGAGAAAACATGGTCTTTCTTAGAAAAACTAGTCAAAGCCGAAATCCAAGAAGGGTAATGAGAAGTCGAAGAAGGACATGGAAGAATGGTGTGGATACCAAAAAATCCCTTGGCACAACACCGAAGAATGTCACTCTAAGAAGTCACTAGTGGCCGTCCTAAAAGATTCCAAGTCAGAGGTAGATTATGACTCTGAATCAAATCCAGAAAGTGAGAAGCAGATCATCTATACCAAACCCAATGCCACTGTTGCTACCACCAAATTCCAATCAAGTGAACTAGAAGAACCATAGGAAGGGGAACACCTTTTTCACTCATATATGTGGGTAAAGGGGACTTTTCTACATTTCATTATTGATAGCAGTAGTCATAAGAACCTGATTTCAACAAAGTTTGTGAAGTAGTTGGACCTTCTGATAACACCACACCCACAACCCTACACCAACGACTGCCTTCACCAAGGACGAGATATCCACATCAGCCAACAATTTCGTCTTCCCTACAACATCAAGCCCTTCAAAGATGAGGTATTGTGTCATATTTCTCCCCTTGAATTTTGTGATTTTATTTTAGGCCAGCCATATTTTTGGAAGTGACATGTTGTGTATGATTCTAAACCCCGCAGTGTTATTATTACTTTGGGTAGACAATTGTACAGGATACCAGAGGTAGCACCTCCTACTGCTATTTTTTAATCTCTACTACGCAATGCAATAAGCTCATTTCATAGACCGAGAATTTCATCTTCTTTGTGATCCATGCTCACAGTAAGAAGAAGGTTGTCACCACATTTGTGACCTCTACATAGAGCCTCTCTTTGTAGCAGAAGCAAGTGGATGGGATCATGGAAGAGTATAGATACATATTCTCCTCACCCACTGGGGTACCAACACACTGGAAAGTCAAGCATCCAATTGATCTAACCCTCAGTGCACCGCTGCCTAATGGACCCGTATATTATTGCTCGTTATTGGAAAATGATGAAATCAAGTGCCAGATCTAAGAGTTTCTTCAAAAGGATCACATCTGAACCAACCCCTTTCCTTGTAGAATCCTGACTATGCTGGTGCATAATAAATACGGGACCTATCGGCTCTGCATGGATTACAGAGAATTAAAAAAAATCATGGTTAGGAACCGATACCCAATTCCCCGAATTGATGACCTTCTTGACCAAATCAAGGGGGAAAATTTCTTCAACAATATTGACCTAAAGTCTGGCTACCACCAGGTTTCCATCAAACCAACTGATGCATGGAAGACAACTTCAAATCTAAAGAAGGTCTCTTCGAATGGTTGGTCATGCCCTTTGGCTTAACAAATGAACCAACAACTTTCATGAGATTTATGGATGATGTCTTGAGACCTTTCACCAAATATTTTGTGGTGGTATATCTGGATGACATCCTCATATTCAACAAAACTTAGGAGGAGCACATGCAGCATATTCAACAAGTTTTGGGCACTTTGCGGCATCACAATATATATGCCAACTTGGAAAAATGCTCCTTTGGCATGAACATTGTCCAACACTTGGGCTACATTGTTAATGAGCATGGGGTACAAGTGGATCCAACTAAGATCCAAGTCATTCATGACTGACCAACCCTGACCACACTAGTTGAGCTTCGAAGCTTCTTGTGAATTTCCAACTTCTACCGAAGGTTCGTGTTGGGATTCTCCCATGTTGCATGGGCCCTTAGCCAAGTAACCAAGGGAGGTGGAAAGGCAAGTTTCGCATGGGGGGAGGAACAAGAACAATCATTTTATGATATGAAACATCTCTTGTTCTCAACCCCAGTACTCTCCTTACCTGATCTGCAACAACTATTTGAGATTGAGATTGATGCCTCTGACTATGTTGTAGGCATAGTTCTCACTCAGCATGGTCATCCAATAGCATACCATAGTGAGACACTCTCATACATTGTCCAGAAATATCCCACCTATTGTTTGCACCCAATTCGTCACCTTGTGAGCAAATAAAGGGTGCTTACATGCCCAGTTGGGTCTTGCTGGGCATGACAGCTGTAGAGGAAAGGGTTAGAAAAAGAACAACAAAACTATAAGCAAGGATTAAATTAAAACAAACTAAAACTATGAGCATATGGATAAAGAAATAACAAAGACAAAAAGACCAATATCACCAATGTTTTTGAGCTGGTCTATTGATGAAATCAAAGCACAATGAGGAAAGGGGACAATGAGTCCCTTCTTTCTCCAATGGAAGGCTCTTGAGGCCCTCACAAACTTGCTCTCCTTACAATAAGAAAATGAGAATGATGGTGAAAGAAGTCCTAGCACATCCACTCAATGTAGAGGTGGATAGCTCAATGAAATGGTGCTAATGTGTTATTGCCAAGGAGTGAGTCCTTAAAACAATCTAAGCAGCATAACATTACATGAAATTCCTTGAGAAAATGATGTTTCTTCATGGCTTTTTATAGCATAGCATTGGGTGATTATGTAACTCCTTTGAAGTGTGAAAAGGGGCTCTTTAGGGCTTCATTAGGTCTTTGACTAGCCTACCATGCAGATTCAGCTCAGATTTGATGGTCAAATCGACTTGGGAGCTGATCCATTAGTGGTTGGGAGGCCGACCAATTCAATAAATGCGCCGTTTAGCAGGTGCGTGGTTTTTTGTGCTAACAGCCGCGCGTCGTGCGCGTATGCGTGCATGGTACGTTTCTGTAACGCGCAAGTGCACGTGCACCAAACTCCTGTAAAGCGCCCTTCAATTTTTGGTTACTTTGTATAGTTTTTGACCTTTTTGCAATGCTGTGAAATTAATTCAGTGCCATGAATGACTTCATTATTGTTTGACGATGTTGAGTTCTTGTCGCCATGTGCAGATGAAATTTCAGTGATAACACCTATGACAAAGAATGTCATTCCATTGTGCAAGCCTATCATCAATGGAAAAATTACACTATGGGAAAGGAGATAATCATTCACACTGATCATAAGCCTCTGCAGTTCATACAAACATAGGGGAATTTGCAAAACAAAATCCATGAAAAGTGGTCCACATACCTACAGTAGTTCCATCTCAACATCAAGTATAAAACATGGAGCACAAAGTGTGTTGTTGACTGCCTCAGTCACTCTCTCATTGGTGCACTCATCACAATGCTCCATTCCAGTGGGCATGAGGCATTTGAATGGCCCCAACTTTATCAACGTGAGCTTGAATTCACCACCACCTATCATCTCCTGGGTACAAGAGTGAATGTCACTGAATTTCACATCCAGGATGGACTATTATTCCATGTGGGCCACCTTTATTTTCCCACAAGAGAGCATGCAAACATGATTTCTGAGGCTCACTACAGTTGAATGGAAGGACATTTTGGCATGGAGAAAACTGTGGCCATTCTACATAAACATTTTTATTGGCCAAATCTTTGACAAGACGTCAACAAGTATATCATATCTTACACTACCCGTGCCATTTCCAAGCTATCCATTAAGAAGCAAGGCTTATACACCCCTCTTCCTACTCCCGAGAGGCCTTGGGAATCCATGTTGATGGATTACATGTCTGGCCTTCCATCCACTAAGCAGGAAAATGATTGTGTATTTTTGGTGGTTGATTAGTTTTCGAGGATGGCCATTATCACAACCTGCAAGAATACCATCATAGTGGAATATACGACCAATATCTTCTTCAAATGGGTGTGGGTCCATTTTTGGATACCATGGACGATCACCTCAAATGAGGACAACATGATCCTTAGCACATTTTGGTCAATTCTACGGTCATTTTTGGACACCAATCTCACTAAATCCACTGCTTTCCATCCCCAAACCGATGGCCAGACAAAGGTTGTCAATCAAATGATTATGCACATCCTACTCATGTAAAATTATAAGCATTTTCCTACAATGGATGAGAGTCTTCCCTATGTTCAACACAACTAAAACAAGGCTCTCCATAGCTCCACCAACCATAGCACATTTCATGTGGGGTTTAGATTCCAACCCTTAGGTCCCATTGATGTTGCACTACCTCTTGCAACCACACAAGTAGAATATTCCCATGTTCAATCTAAGGCTGACAAAGCCACCAGATCCATTGAGCGGATTCAACACATCCACCAACAGGTCCATGAGATTTTTCATAAATCCAATGATAAGTACAAGCAGTGTCATGATCAACACCAGGTACCACACCATTTTTAGGTGGGAGACAAGGTTTGGCTACATTTGCAGAAAGAGCGTCTTACAGGGCCCCATCGGAAGCTTTGCCCACTTCTCTATGGGCCTTACACTATCACCAAGGTTGTGCGTAGCAATTATTTTGAGCTCAACACTCTACCCTTCCTTGGCTTGCACCCAGTGTTCAATGTGGACCTCCTTCGACCACAGTTTCCACCATTGTTGTACACCTTAGAGATCGTAGAATAGTTGACACCAACATAGCTCAAACCTGATTGCATGGAACATGAATCCACTGATCAGATAGTGGACACATATGTCAAGGGCACTCATTGTTAGAAAATAATAGGTGTGCTTGTTTAACCACAGACAATATAGCAATATTGTCACTCAACCATAGGCCGAAGCCACCCCCAAGCACCTTAACCTTGACAGAGAATAATTATGGAATCAAACCTTAGGCCTAATAGTCAATCAAGGTAGTGTATCACTCTCCAAAGTTAGCATACCAAGAAGAAAATCCAAACCATTAACCAAGAGATCAAGCCCAAGCCTAAACTGAAAATAAAAGTTGCAGTAGTTGCAGCTATAGATACTCTCTAGACTTGAGCACTTACTAAATTTCTACAGTGCACACTCTTAAATTTATGCAATTGCAAGTTGTTTATGTCAAATGAGATCCGTTGTCCTATATTTATACTACTCCTCCCTAGCTTCCCGGGCTGACTTCTCATTCTGGAGGCTAAAAAATCAATATTAAATATTTCCTTTAGTCGACTTGTCTTCTAGGGTTATGTCCAATGCTTTAGGGTTTCTTCTTACTTCCCAAAATATTCTATTCTTGTCAAGGTTACATGTGGAGGTTAATAGCTCTTGTATCTACCATAATATCAACACTCCCTTCTACCTAGGGAGGTATTGAAGGAAATGATCTTGAGCACAAACATACCATTCAACTGGTAACATCATCATAGCCATACAAGCTATCTCATGATTAGATCATGAGCACCATAATCACTATCAATATCATCTGATAGCATCAACTACATCATCTCTCGAAGCCATACTTCATCTGATTAATCAAGCATGATGTTGAATAATTCACTCACTCGACAGAGTGATACAAGAATCATTCTTCTAATCCGTACATATGTCCTAGAAGAATAACTATTCCAACAGATGTAGGAAGCCACACCATGGGCTACAAGGACTATTCTTCTAATCTAGACATATGCCCTAGAAGAATAAATTTCCTGGACCATTTTCTCTCTGGAGAATATCTTTCCATCATCACATTCACTATCCATCTAGTTGATAATCATTTTCAACACTATTGATAGTCTACATGGTAATCAGGACAATGTCATTCAATAGAACACAACTGTGTCTATCCATAGTAGTACACAACTACTATCCAGTGGTACGCAACCACACCAAGTAGCACATGGATACTTAATCAGAAACACATATTCACAATGAGTGGAACACATCCACCACAGTAGCGTACATATACTATCCAGAGACATATAGTCTCTATAGCAATTATATCATTTGATATCAACATGCATAAAACAATATCATGATATAAACTGAGTCATCTAGGCCATTCTTCCACTCACATCTGTGAGATTTGGAATATCATCTTTCCTCATAATGAAAAAAAACATCCATGGGCTATCTATACTATTCTTCTCATATATAGAAGAATAGTTGTCCCTGATTTCTGAGCCTGGACCATTCACCTAACTGGGCCATTCCTCCGGCACTAGTCATAGTGCAACCTAGAGAGAATGAGTCTGCCTTAGGGAATGCCTATCCCTAGTTGTTGAACCTGGACCATTCACTTAAATGGGCCATTCCTCCAACACTAATCATTGTGCAACCTGGATAGAGTGAGTCTAACCTAGGGAATGACTATCCAAACCATTTCCTAATGGAAATGACTGTCCTGCACCAACCTCCAAAACAAACCATTCTTCGAAACTGCTCACAACTATGAACTTTGAAAGACTGGATTCCTGATGAGGTGGGACATTCTAATTTACCACTACTGAGAGTGACTACCAAGAAGAATGACTATCCTAGACTATTCCCCCACAATGTCCACAAAGGGAATCATTGTTTATGCTACATCAACAATCTATCAAACCATTTTCATTACAAAAATGATTGTCCGATCTAGACCATTTTACGAACTAGAAAATAACTATCCGTCAGAAATCTCAAACCACTTTCTGAACTGGAAAGGAACTGCTCATCCTGGACCATTTTTTGAACTGAAAAATGATTTTCCATAAATCAATAACACATGAGTGCTCCCTCCCAACATGGGAGTAATCTCTTCCTTTTTCAATAAGGAATTAGTCTCCACGAGCCCCAACTTGTTTCTTAAGTAGGCAAAATTTTTCATCCTCGCTAGAGGCTTTACCAAAATATATGTTATTTACTCATCTATGGAGATATATTGGAGAAATACTTCTATTTCTAGACTTCATCATGGAGAATGTAATCCTTGATCTCAATGCACTTCGGTCTATCATGGAACATTGGTTTTCTCTGAAGGCCATATAGCTCTGATGATTACAATATATCATGGTCGAATTCATCACTTATGTTTCCTTCTAGCTCGTGACATCGTGTCAAGGCTCAAACTGAAACATATCCAAGTACAACTTCTTCTTTCATCATGATATTTTTCCATGGATTAGCAATCCATCATCCTAGACTTCTGAGTAACTATTCTGATACACTATCTCTTTCATAGAAAATTTTCACCATGCTTATGTTGTATATGAGATACTCTACATCAAGTTGTTTGAATCCATATAAGAACTTCTTATATCTGCATACATGGGTCTCTTTCTGGTATAAGCTTCTTTCTCACTTTCTTTATTGGGGAGAAAAGTCTTTTACATGTAAATACCAATCCATGGATACTACAAGAGGTATATTTGGAACAAGTTGTCATCATAGTCTTCTCCCTCCTTCTGGAAGAACCTCTAAATCTTGCAATGCTTCCATTCAAAAGTATTTTTCACACCGTTCTTTATCATAAATTCCATTTCTTATGTTATATTGTTTCTTAGTGAGTTCAAACCAAGTTGATAGTCTTTTGTGATTCTCGGTATAATAATTGGTTATTTTGGCTTCTTCTTTCTTTCTTGGAATCTTCATGTTCTTCCTCATGTTTCTCTTTAGCTCTTGGGTCCATGGAATCTTCTATAGAATCCATGCCCTAAAGATTCCAACTTCTTCCTTTCATCATAGGATCATGGATGTAGATGGACAACCAAGGATACTTTAAGGCTTCTTTTAGAAGAAGACTTCTTCTAAAGTCAAATTGAACATGTGTTTATTTTCATGGGAACATGGATAGATACTTCATAATCCTCAATGGATCATATTATTTAGGATTAGCTCCCTCCTAATCCTTGCTTCATGCATGAATGCATGCTCTTATTTTGGAATTATGTAATTATCTCCCTCCATCTAACATAGTCCACGTTTGTGTCTGCATTCTTATTGCCTTCTGCAAGGTGTCACAAGTCTTTTTCTAATTTCCTCTATTTTGACTTCTTCTAGTTCTCTTCAGGTTTGATTTTGATTTCATCTTATCTAGCAGTTGTTACTTATATAATACCTTCCATAGGAATTGTTATCAAATATTGTCAACGTGCTTCATATTTTTCATGTGTATTTCTTGACTTATAGGCATTGTGATAGTAATCCTTATCTTGTTATTATTCCATAGGTGTTATTTCACTGACCATATTATCTTCTAAGAAATAGATATATATGAACTATGTAAACATGGTATGTATAAGGACTATGTTACAGAAGAATAATGTTACCTTGACTAGAAGAAGAAATATGCTTCATCGTGTTTGAATTTGTTTTAGGGTTCCTTTTCTTTGGCAATTGTTTCTTCGTGTGTTTCCTTCATTTTCTTTAACTTAGGAAAATGATTCTTGTAGCGACCATATTTTCGATAGTTGAAGCATTGTGTTTTTGACATATCCTTCTCTTGATTTTGTTTCTTCCTTGAGTCAAACTTCTTCTTATTCCTGAATTTCTTGAACTTTGTTGTGTAGGTTTGATCATCATCTTTCCTTTGGATTTTCTCTTTTTTGAAAATCCTTGATTCTTCTTGTGCACAACAAGTCCAAAGTTATTCAAATGTGGGATACTCCTTTCTTGTGTTCATTCTTGCGAAAATGCATCCCATGTCTTGGCAAGACCATTGAGTACTATATTTACCAGTTCCTTATCTGAAATGATTTCTTCAATAGCCTATAGTTGATCTCTTAATTGAGAGATTATCACAAGGTATGATGTTATGTTTTCATCATCATTCATTTTCATGTCACAGGGCTCATTCTTCAGACTCGTTACTTTTCCAATGTTTCTGATTGAGAAGAGGTTAGTTATGGCATCGTACATATTCTTAGGTGAGTCAATATGAGAGATGTAGGGTATCAAGTGGTCTTTTACAAAGTCCACTATGATACTCATGGCATTGATGTCATTGTCTTTGAACTTCTCCATAACTACAAAGTTCTGAGGTTCCTTCTCTTTTCCTTCTTCAAACTGTGGTTCCACGATATTTCCTTTCATGATATCCAACACTTTATTCTTGGAAAGGATGAGATCAATCCTTGTCTTCCATTATCTGAAGTTAGAAACCCCTTCTAACTTATTTTCTGACTTCACAGACTAGGTCATGACTTCTTTGAATTGGTCAATATGTGACTTTGACCAAAAAATCAAACTTGACGTCTTAGCTTGCTGAGAGTAACAAGAGGTGCGCTAGGTTAAGGAACACTAGGCTATCCAAAAATTAGGTCAATCTCTTCACTTAAGGTGCTTCAACAAGAGGGTTAGGGTTTCATTGTTGCAGCAAAAATTTTGATTGCAACTTCAACTGTAACTAAGAAAATCGTCTCAATCTATCTTCCAGTGGTTAGACTATCTGAAGATAGTGTGGGCCCATAACCTGTTAGAAGATAATAAGTGTGCTCATTTAACCATAGACAATATAGAAATATTGTCACCCAACCATATGCCGAAGCCACCGCCGAGCACCTTAACCTTGACAAAGAATAATTATGGAATCAAACCCTAGGCCTAATATCCAATCAAGGTAGCATATCACTCTCCAAAATTATCATACCAAGTAGAAATTCCAAACCATAACCAAGAGAAATTCCAATCCTAAACCGAAAATACAAGTTGCAGTAGCAATAGCTGCAACTACTCTCCAGACTTGCACACTTACTAAATTTCTGTAGTGTGCACTCTTAAATTTATGCAGTTGTGAGTTGTGTCTGTCAAATGAGCTCTGGTATCCTATATTTATATTGCTCCTCCTTAGCTACCTGGGCCTACTTCTCATTCTGTAGGCTAAAAACACAATATTAAATATTTCCTTTAGTCGACTTGTCTTCTAGGGTTATGTCCAATGCTTTAGGGTTTCTTCTTGATTCCTAGAATATTCTATTCTTGTCAGGGTTACAAGTGGAGGTTAATACCTCCTGCAACTACCATAATATCAACACTCGCCAACATGGGATCCAACTTTATCGGGTTGTCAAGACAAGGTAGCTCCTACACCAAGGCAATTGGCTCACCTAGAGCCAAATTCAACAGAATTTTCCTCACCTGATGGGGTCACTGAAAAAAATGTAGAACATTTATTCCTAAGGGGGGAGGACTGATCCAGGTGGATATTAGTGGCCACCCACCTACTCCAAATGGCTCCTCTTGGCAATTTTCAGTTCAACATGTTCTTCTGTAATTCATTGTAATTGTGGGTTCTACACTTCCAGGGTTTTCTGAAGCCCTACAAAGATTCCAAGTGGATATTGGTGGCCAACCACCTAATCCAACTATCTTAGTTTTGAATTTTTCATGTTAGTACATCCTTTTGTACTTCTAGGGCCATTTTGGGGCCCTAAACAATGTTTTTTTGGCTTTCCATAGTCAAATTGTAGATTGAGTCAAATTTTGATGGCATACTGTCTATTTCTTAAAAATGTCTTTCCAACGGGCTATCATGCACCTAAAAGAGAGGTCGTATGCAAAATGTACGACCTCGGGAAGTTGAGGTACCAACTTACCCATCGGGGCCCACATGAATTTTGTCGTTTCATCTCCTAGGGTTAGGTTTTTGGATGTCTAGGGTTTTGGCATTCATGAGTAATGTTAAAAATCCCTCTGGAGCCTCATTGTAATCATTCTTCTCAGATGGGTGCATGTAGAAACAACATATCTTCTCAGAGATAGCTACCACCATTCGAGCAATTTTTTTTCATTTCTGTAGTTTTACAGTTTCAGCCTATTTCATTTATTCAATAGAAGTTATTGTTCACTAGATATATGTTTTTAGTCTTTATATCTCTGTGTTATTGTATTCAGTTTGTTATTCCTTTCATTCCGCTCATAAATCCATATCAAGGATAGTCAGCTACCAATTTCCAAAATGAAGAAGAATAAATCCAAGATGTGATTGAAGCAAAACCGAGTCAAAATGAAACATATTTGGAGCAACGAGCCAAGGAAGAAGCTCCATATCCATCACTATCTGACACCATGAAAGGTCATGATGAAATTGCTAATTTGTAAGACTAGATGAGACTAAGACCAGCAGGCATGTTATGTGTTGTCATTGTATTTAATCCATTTCTCCAATGAGAGCGAGTGTTAGAGAATAATGGAGAAATGCCATAGTTATGAAATTGTTAGAACCAATTTATATTGTATTCTAGTTTAGTCTTTCGATAAAATTGGAATGCAGAGTCTGAGCATAGTCTCACTTGAGTGAGACCTTGTGTCCTCACTATTATCGTGTGGTTGATCTCTATTTATGATTTTTAATTCCCTTATCCCTCTCTCTCT
>SNQJ01S0164002.1:0-18934 GCA_010110895.2 Picea sitchensis | reverse complement strand
CTTAAACAATTTTAAGTCTATTAAACCATTTTTAATATTTCTCCAAGTGATCATCAATATTATACAACATATGGATAACATAAATAATGAGCATCAGTCACACATAAGATATACACAGAGACAAATTTTCACGAGGAAACCCATAAAGGGAGAAAACCTCTTCTTCTTCGAAATGATAGGCAATCTTTTAAGTTCTGTACATCATCTATAATTGGGCACCAACTCAATGTGAGGATATTACCTTTGTTTTACAAGCACCGACTTGTTTGAGAACACCAACTCTCTGGTTTCTCTAGCACCTACAAGAAGGAAGCTCCAACTCCCTAAATGTTCCAGCACCAACTGGATTTATATAAGCACCAACTTGTATACAGAAAAATCTGTGTTTTCCCGAGCACCACCCTGCCACCCTGATTTTCTAGCTACAACTAGATGAAAGCTTCAACTTCCAGTATTCAAGAACCAACTTGAACAACAGAGGACTACAGTCCTCCCTAGCACCACCCTACCTCTCTAATTATGAATACATGATTGAATAAGAAACAACACAGATATATCAATTCTTACCACTTCTTCTTTGTTCCGCAAATCTTCTCTACTTCACTATTCTTCTGCTTTGTTCATACTTGACTTGACTTGTTGTCTCTCTTTATCTGGTCTTTCTTTGCTCTTCTCATGCTCTTTGATATCTTCACATTATATTCTCTTATGTTCTGTTCAGCTTCTATTTCACATTTCTGAGTTTCATCTCATGCTATGTATCCCACGGTTTTTCCTTTTTCCCAATTCAACATATTTTTCTCTCAGAACAACCAACCATGCCCAGTCACTTCATGTATATTTTATCTTCTTAAACCTTGGTAGTTACAACTCAAATCTTCCCTGGAAAAAACATCTCAACAACTGAATCGCCAACCGTCCATGAATCATGATTCAGTTCATCTAACTGAATCGTAATTGATCAGTTACTCTTGAAGAGAAACAATAACCCTTCGATCATATTCCTGATTAACCTACACCGTTGGATTACAAATGATGGGTATTGCGCTTACTCCATATGTCCACTGGCTGTGACCATGGGCCTAATCAAAATGCTTTTCGCATTTTTCATTTCGACAATCCTGTGGTGAAGAGTCTTGACTCTTCATGTTGCGATCGCCGAAAAGGATCTTAGCTTGGTGCTAGATCCTCCCTCTCATATGACCACTAGTGGTGACCACACCCTATACCAAAAGGTGTTTTTTCATTTCATGAGCTTATGAACTCCATCGATCTTGATCGACGGTCAATATCTCCAATGATTCAACGGTCCAAATCTCATCACGATCTCACGTTTTAGGATTCCTGTGATGAAGGGTCTCGACACTCCAAGTTGTGATCCCTAAAATGGATCTTAGAAATTAGTTGCTTCCCTTAATCCTTTGACGATGTGACCTTGTCTATGACCACGGGACAGACCTTATCGCGATTTCTCATATCGCGAGTTGCAAGGTTAGAGCATTTCTTTCCTTTGACTTTCTAGTCTGGGAAATGTTAATCCCTCACCACATGTCCCTCTTGGATCAACGATCAATATATTATCACGATTTATCAAATTCACAGGCCTTCATCATGCCTGATCAATGGTCCACGATATCCCTTTGATCAACAACTCACATGAAGTCATGGTTTCACATTTCACGATTTCATAGGATAGAGCACCTCTTTTCTTTGAATTTCCAGTCAACGAAATGCCAATCGCTCTCCATGTGTCATCTTCATCCAACATTACACAACATACCTTGATCCAAAGGTCCAGATCAATTCTCAAGATTTCTCATATCGCAAGTTCCCACACCATGTTTCGTTGACTCCTTGAATGTGTAGGTCAGCGAAATTCTAGTCCCTTGCCACGTGTCCGTCTTGAAGATGGATGGTCCTTTTTCTTTCAGGATTTTGTAGGCCCACTTCTTCTTGCATGTAAAGGTCATGCTCCTTCTTATGGATCCAACGACGGTCGGTCTTCGGGCTCAGATCTGACGCCTGAGATCTATTATCTTCTACTTCACGCTCCTCCTATCTGAATTCATATCTGATGGTCATCAGGAATTCTGAATGGGATCCAATGATCATTGTTTCTCTTCACTGTTGATCTTTCCATTTCCATGCCATTATTGTTGTGTTACTGATCGTGTTGATCTTCACCCTCAATGACATCACCATCAATGACAAACACACATACTCTGCCTCTATCTGAAAACATGCCAACAATATCCTCCTTTGGAATTGATGGCAACCCCTTGAAAAAACATGCAACTATACCACTGTAGCATCCTTGAAATTACCACACTTTCTCCCCCTTTAACATCAATGTCAAAGAAGAAACATGCTCCCCTGAGTTGTTGTGGTACATACTCTCCCTTTCAACTATGAGTAGCTTAGAAATACAATATATATTCAATAAGTACTCCCCTTGACCAGGTGAATAGATTAGATGAAGGAAGTTATAACCCCCAACTTTTGACGAAGATATCCAAAAGGGGTTGTTGCTAACGGTTTAGTAAAGATATCAGTTATCTGTTCTATGGAAGGAATATAATTTAGCTAAACCACTCTATTTGTAACTTGTTCTCTGAGAAAATGGTATTTTATTGGGATATGATTAGTCTTGGAGTGAAGAACAGGGTTCTTGGAGACACTAATGGCACTAGTGTTATCACAGTGAATTGTACTCAGATCAATATAGTTTACCTTCAAATCTGCAAAAGTTTGAATCATCCACAAAATCTGAGTGCATCAAGTAGCATCAACAATGTACTCTGCTTCTGTAGTTGATAAGGATATAGGTCCCTTCTTCTTACTAATCCATGCTACCAATGCGTCACCTAGGAGAAAGGTACCTCCACTGGTGCTCTTTCTCTCATCCACACAATTTGCCCAATCTGCATCTGAATAAGCAGTTAACTGAAAATTCTGATTTATGGGATACCACATACCATAAGTCATTGTTCCCTTCAAGTATTTTAATATCCTTGTGAAAACTACCAAGTGACTTTGTTTAGGAGCAGACTGATAACGACCTACCATTCCAACAACTTGCATTATATCAAGACGAGATGTTGTGATGTACATAAGACTGCCTATCATAGAGAGATATGTCCTTTGATCAACATCAGGAGAAATATCATCTTTACTGAGCTTGCAACCAACCACCATAGGTGTACTTACAGGAGAGGAATCCTCCATCTGAAATTTCTTCAACATCTCTTTCAAATATTTTTCTTGAGAGACAAATATTCCTGTAGAATTCTGATTTACTTGTAAACCCATAAAGTATGACAGTTCTCCTATCATGGACATCTCAAACTCTGTTTGCATAGATTTAGAAAACCACTGGACAAAGGATTCATTAATACATCCAAAAATAATATCATCTACATAAACCAAAACAACTAGTAAATTATCATCTTCAGACTTAATGTAGATATTGTTGTCAACAATACCTTTCTTGAACCCTTTGTCTTATAAAAAATTGTCCAGTCTATAATACCAAGCTCATGGTGCTTGTTTAAGTCCATATAAGGCCTTCTTCATCTTGCAAACATAATCATTATTATCTGTCAATGAGAATCCTTCAGGTTGCTCCATATATACTTCTTCCTCTAGTTCTCCATTAAGGAATGATGACTTAACATCCATCTGATACACTTTAAAGTTCTTATGGCATGAATATGCAAGGAACATTCTGATGGCTTCCAATATTTCCACTGGTGCAAAGGTTTCATCAAAATCCTGACCTTCAACTTGTGCATACCCTTTACAAACCAATTTAGCTTTATTTCTAACAACTTGTCCTTTTTCATTCATTTTATTCTTGAACACCCATTTGGAACATATTACATTCTTATCTTCGGGTATAGAAAAAAGCTCCCAAGTATTGTTCTTATCAATTTGATCAAGCTCTTCATTCATAGCTCTAATCCAATCATCATGCTTGCTGGCTTCATCAAATTTTTTAGGTTCAATCATAGATAGAAAAACAACATGAGATTGTTCCGAGTCTTTAATCAATTTATTTCTTGTCTGAACTCATTTATTTAAATCTCCAATTATCTGATTTTCAGGATGATTTTTTCTAACAGTTCTGAGAGGTGAGTTTGTTTCTTTCTATTGATTTGTGTCAGCTTGAGTATTTGTATCTTCATCTGATTCAGATTCTTCTCTTTCTGATCCTTGGACATGTTCATCTTCATCTTCAACTATATCTTATGTGCTTGGTTCAACACTACTTATATTTATGAGTGAGACTTCTTCCTCAACTTTTGTGTTGATAAAATCAACCAATTTATGTAGCCTCTTACTGTAGCATTTGTACCCTTTACTGTTTGTAGCATAACCTAAGAATATACCTTCATCAACCCTGTCATCATATTTGCCAATATTTTCATCATTATTCTTGATATAACATTTACTCCCAAAGACTTTAAAATGCTTGATTGAAGCAGGTATTCCAAACCATAATTCATAAGGAGTCTTGTCACTGTGTGGCATGAGATGAGTTGTGTTTAGGATATGAACAATTGTATGTATTTCTTCCACCCAATATGTCTGGGAAATATTTTTTTCATTCATCATTGATCTTGCCATTTGTTGTACTGATCTATTCTGCCTCTCAACAACTCCATTTTTGTTGTGGATTCATTGGGATTTGTGTACTCTCTTTTGATCCCATGTTTATCACATAACTCTTTGAAGTTCCATGAGATAAACTCTCCTCCTCTATCATACCTTATGACATTCAATCTTTTTCCTATTTGATTCTCAGTCAGAGCCTTAAACAATTTGAATTTTTCAAATGCTTTAGATTTTTCTTTCAGAAAGGCAACCCATGTTAGTATAGAATAATCATCAATAATCAACATAAAATAGTTTTCTTTTCCTGTACCTTCTTTTCTTGCTGGTCCACATAAATTCATATGTACTAACTGGAGAGGTTTTTCTGTTGAAGGAAAGATTTTAGATTTGAACTGTGTCCGAGTAAGATTTCCTATCTTGCATGGTTTACAAACATAATCATATGGATTTGATATCTTTGGAAGATCCTTTACTGCCCCACTGTTTCTGAGCTTGATTATATGATCAAAATTTAAGTGTTCAAGTCTCCTATGCCATATCCAACTTTCATCATATTATCTTAAGTGGCATTCTTCTTTTTCTTCTTTTAACACATAGACATTGTTTTCTGTTCTTACCCCTTTTGCAGCCAACTATCCTAAATTCACAGACTTTATTTTACAATATTTAGAAGTAAAAACCGCTTCACATCCTCGGTCACAGGCTTGAATGACACTAATTAGATTATGTTTCAAACCATCTACAAATAACACCTCTCGATCTTTTCCTTTTCCATTACTAAGACTTACCATTCCTTTACCTTTTATTTTTCCTAGTGCATTGTTTCCAAAAGTTACATTTCCTGATTTGTTTTCACTTAGAGTTAGAAACTTACTTTTGTCTCCAGACATATGTTTGGAATATCCACTGTCAATATACCAGGAATTATTTTTCTTTTGGGTTGATAACACTAGTCCACACTTGTCATCTTCTTTCTTCTTCCAAACCTTGAAATTTTCAGCATTGGGGATCAAATCTGGCTTGTAATTCCTTAAGAAACAATATGCAGCTTTATGTCCATAATTATGGTAGAGGTAACATTCTGGTTCACATATCATAGAGATTGTCATGCTCATAGCTATTTTTATTCTTAACCTATGTCATTTTCCCAGCCATCACATGATTTATAGTCTAAGGTTGTTTGTTTCTTGGTTATCTCGATCTTTGTTGTGGAAGATGGTTATTTGTTGAGTATCTTGATTGTTCATATCTAAATATTAAAGAACAGTTTATAGCTTTGTAACCAAAATTAGAGCAGAAAAAACAATAACCATAGAAAAAACCTTGGTACCTTGAAAAAATCTGTCTTCTTTGAGGAGGTCGATTTCTTCCATGCCGATAATCTCTCTAATATACAGATTTGGTTCTTGTGCTTTTTCTTTCATTCCTTCTTGGTGGTTGATTCTCTTTCTTTGTTTCTGCAGAGTGACTATTGTCAATGTTTGAGGATTTGACAAACTTGATAGGTTCTATATTACTTGGATGATCACTACTTGATCCTTCTTCATATTCCAAGCCAACTTTCAACTTTGGGTTTCTTTGCTGATTTAGAATGGAGGTTAATCCTTCTAAAGCTTTAATATTTGACATATTTTGGTGATACAATGCCTTAAACTTCTCCATCTCTTTTTTGGTTTTTACTATCTCTTCTTCTAAGGCTTCACACCTTGCTTTCTTCTCTGATAATTGTTGTTTCAGTATGTCCTCTATTTTCTTTGCCTCTTCTAACTCTACTTTTAATAGGGAAAAGTCTTCATCAGGTTTTTTACCATTCATTTTAAAATGTATCAACAACTGTTTTTGTTTTCTCTTCTTACATATGAGTCTGTCAATTTCTTCCAAAGCACTGATTAATTCACCTTCCATATCTACCACTGCTTCTTCATAATCCATGTCACCTTCTATGATTTTATCGTCAAGATCTCCCATAGCCATAAGCATAAAGTCATTCACTTTGTATTCATAGGATGAATCACTATCTAAGTCTTCTAAGGAGTCATCATTGTTTGCACACAAACTTTTCTTTTTACTATATTTCTTAAATTTGTATTTCTTTTCATCATCAGAGTTCTAGTCTTTTTGGTCCGTTTTCTTGTGGGGACACTTAGATGCAAAATGGCCTATTTTACCACATTTAAAGAATTTGAAGGGAAACTTGCCTTGATATTTGCCCGATCCTCTCTTTAACCTTCTCACAATTTTTTCTTCAATATCATCTAGCTTTGAATCAGTATTCTTGTCTGCTTTAAAAGAAGCCTCTCTAGTAATGGATTTATCTTTGTTGATTCTCATTTCATATGCAGTTAAGGTTCCTAGGAGTTGATCAATGGACAAAGTTTTAAGATCATTTAGTTCTTATGTTGCAGAAACTTTTGGATTAAATTTATCAAGCAAAGATCTTAAAATCTTCTGAACTAATAATGATTCTTCAAACTTCTCACCAAGACCCTTCATCCAATTCACAAGTTCTTCAACTCTTAAAAAATACTTTCTAGTCGTTTCATCTTCATTCATCTTTAGCTCTTCAAATTTAAGTCTATATGTTTGAAGTTTGGCATCTTTTACTTTCTCATTTCCTTCATAATTGCTAATAAGTTTATCCCACATTTCTTTGGTAGTTTGAAGATGCATCACCTTTACAAACTCAGCTTCTACAAGTCCATTCAAGATAACATTCATTCCCTTAGAACTAAAGCTAAATTATAACTTATCATCCTTGGAAGCTATCACAACAGGATTTATGTATCTAGTCTCTACTACATCCCAAACATCACCACCTAAGGCCATTAGGTATGTTCTCATTCTAACCTTCCAGAAGGAAAAATTTGTTCCATCAAACAGATGAGGATTAGTGGATGAAGTCCCTTCATGACTTGTCATATTTAAGATTACACATCTACCTTTAGATAAAAGGAACCCGCTCTGATACCAATTGTTGAAATTACTAAGACAACTGAGAGGGGGCGAGTGAATCAAATGTTACTGTGCTTAAACAATTTTAAGTATAATACACCATTTTTTATCTTTCTCCAAGTAATCATCAATATTATACAACATATGGATAACAGAAATAATGAGCATCAGTCACACATAAGATATACACAGAGACATATTTTCACGAGGAAACCCATAAAGGGATAAAACCTCTTCTTCTTCGAAATGATAGGAATTCTTTTAAGTTCTATACATCATCTATAATTGAGCACCAACTCAATGTGAGGCTACTACCTCTGTTTTACAAGCACTGAATTGTTTGAGAGCACCAACTCTCTGGTTTCTCTAGCACCCTCTAGAAGGAAGCACCAACTCCCTAAATGTTCCAGCACCAACTGGATTTATAAAAGCACCAACTTGTATATAGAAAACTCTATGTTTTCCCGAGCACCACCCTGCCACCCTGATTTTCTAGCTACAACTAGATGAAAGCTTCAACTTCCATTATTCAAGAACCAAATTGAATAACAGAGGACTACAGTCCTCCCTAGCACCACCCTACCTCCCTAATTATGAATACATAATTGAATAAGCAACAACACAGATATATCAATTCTTACCACTTCTTCTATGTTTCGCAAATCTTCTCTGCTTCACTATTCTTCTGCTCTATTCATACTTGACTTGACTTGTTGTCTCTCTTTATCTGGTCTTTCTTTGTTCTTCTCATGTTCTTTGATATCTATACATTTTGTTCTCTTCTGTTATGTTCAGCTTCTGTTTCACATTTCTGAGTTTGATCTCACGCTATGTATCTCGTGGTTTTTCCTTTTTCCTAATCAACATATTTTTCTCTTAGAACAACCAACCAATCCCAATCACTTCATGTATATTTTATCTTCTTAAACCTCGACAATTACAACTCAAATCTTCCCTGGCAAAAACTTCTCAGCAAATGAATCGCCAACCATCCATGAATCATGATTTAGTTCAGCTAATTGAATTGTAACTGATCAGTTACTCTTGAAGAGAAACAATAACCCTTCAATCATATTCTTGATTAGCTTGCACCATTGGATTACAAATGATGGGTCTCGTGCTTACTCCATATGCCCACTGGTTATGACCATGGGCCCAATCAAAATGCCTTTCGCATTTCACATTTCGACAATCCTATGGTGAAGATTCTCGACTCTTCATGTTGTGATCACCGAAAAGGAGCTTAGCTTAGTGATAGCTCCTCCCTCTCACATGACCATTAGTGGTGACCACACCCTATACCAAAAGGTGTTTTTTCATTTCGCGAACTTATGAACTTCATCGAGCCTGATCAACGGTTGAGATCTCCAATGATCCGATGGTCTAGATCTCATCGTGATCTCGCGTTTCAGGATTCCTTTGATGAAGGGTCTCGACACTCCAAGATGTGATCCCTGAAATGGAGCTTAGCAATTAGCTCCTTCCCTTAAGCCTTCGACGATGTGACCTTGTCTATGACCACGGGCTAGACCTTATCGCACTTTCGCATATCGCGAGTTGCAAGGTTAGATCATTTCCTTCCTTTGAATTTCCAGTCATCGAAATGTTAATCCCTCACCACATGTCCCTCTTGGATCAACGATTAAGATCTTATCGCAATTTTTCAACTTCACGGGCCTTCGTCATGCCTGATCAATGGTCCAAAATCTCCCTTTGATCAACGCCTCAGATTAAGTCATAGTTTCGCATTTCATGATTTCATAGGATAGAGCACCTCCTTTCTTTGAATTTCCAGTCAGTGAAATGCCAATCGCTTTCCATGTGTCCTCTCCATCCAATGTTCCACAACATGCCCCGATCCAAAGGTATAGATCAATTCTCAGGATTTCGCATATTGCAAGTTCCCACACCATGTTCCATTGACTCCTCCAATGTGCAGGTCAACGAAGTTCTAGTCTCTTGCCACGTGTCCTTCTTGAATATGGACAGTCCTTCTACTTTTAGGATTTTGTAGGACCGCTTCATCTTACATGTAAATAATGTGCTCCTTCTTATGGATCCAATGACGGTCGGTCTTCGGGCTCAAATCTGACGCCTGAGATATATTCCCTTCTACTGTGTGCTCCTCCTATCTGAATTCAGATTTGATGGTCATCGGGAATTCTGAATGGGATCCAATGATCACTTTTGCTCTTCACTGTTGATATTTCCATTTTCATGCCATTATCACTGTGCTACTGATCGTGTTGATCTTCGCCATCAATGACATCACCATCAATGACAAACACGCATACTCTACCTCTATCTGAAAACATGCCAACAAAGAGGAATGAAAATGTATAGATGATAGCAGTCGAAGACCACAAAGAACTACCTAAGGTATAAGAAGTTACGTGTGGAGGGACGAGAACTAGATCTGATGCAATGAACCAAGGGAATAACATCAATTAGTGGGTAAGAAAATAAAAATATCCTACTTCATTGTTTGATCATAGAAAGGAGAAAGAGACCTACCAAAAAGAAATAAAAGAAGTGGTTGGAGAAGAATGGATATCATCAACTTGGATTGCGCCACCTTTGTATGATAGACCACCAATATATGATATGCCTCTAGTCTATGACCACTCAGAGAAGAAAACTGGAAAGGTAAATACTTTGAAAATATTTTTAAGAAGTTCCTAAGAATTAATGAAGGATGAATATACTTTAAGTATTTTGCACATAATGATTGATCATTGTGCACAAGAGAGAGATATATATCACACACAAAGCACTTAACTAGGTGCACCGGAAGAAGAGAACAAACAGGGAATTCAAACTTAATGCTTAGATAAGAGATTATGGCATGGAAAATATCATTCTATATCTAGGTTCTATTATGAATGTTATCCCAAGGAAGACTTGGGATATTATGGGCCAGCCAAAATTGATTTGGTCACTTATCCAGTTGAGACTAGCGAACTAGAATAAGATTTTTCCATTTAGAAGGTTGACAGGGGTAAGTGTTAATATTGATGGAGTACGTAGTGTAGCAGACTTTGAAGTGATTGAAATAGTAAACTGGATTAGACCTTATCCAACATTATTGGGACTTCATTGGGAATTTCATAATCAGAGTATCATTGATCTATAGAGGTGAAAAATGGTATTTGAAGTAGAATACTTGAAGGTTATTGTGTTGTTAGATCCCACTGAAGGAAGAAGGTATGTAGAACCAGTAAAGAGAAAAGAACTTGATAAGCTGTATAATATGACTACACTTTTGGATGATTATGTGAATCCTGCAACTGAGGGTGTACTCAGCTGGAGGAGTATTAGTTCCCATGCATAAGAATCAAAAGAGGCTTTGGATAATTGGCAACTGAGACTAAATGAAGTATCGACAAGGAAATGTGCTCAGATTACCCGTGGGATACAATGGATTGGAACCAAAATATGTGAACCTCAAAGGTATGATGGAATAACTGATGTAGCTTCTTTTATAAGAGAAATTGAATTGAATATAGTAGAACAATAGAGGTTATTATCTTTATATGTTGCGCTAAAAGCGACCCCTGTGAGATGGTGGGCTACACATAAGGATGGAATAAGAGATTGGCGGCAGTGAAAAATATTATTACAAGTCATATTTGGAATAGAGAATGAAATTATCATGTCAAAGTATAATAGATTAATTTTCCCAACATATAATATTACAAAGTGTAACATGACGTGGAGATTAGTACCGAAACAAGAATGGACTCACTTGTCTATGCATACTCTAGACACAATTCCAAAAAAATGGTACATTGAGATAAAAGTGCACAAAGGGACAAGATATTGGGAAGATTTGATGAGGAAATTCAAGTTAACTTTCAGTTTTGAAAATAATAATCCCTTGATTGACTCATCCTTGTAGGTTATCAAGAATAATATTTTTGTACCAGAGGACTCGATAGGGTCTATTCCTTTGTATAAAGGGCCTAGGGTTCTTTCAATAGTTGAAGAAGTCTTGCACTGTTATAATGTGGTTGAAGAATACCAATATGAGGAAGAGCTGGGAAATGTGAAAATACTAGAAACTGAAGGGGAGCGCGTAGTAGAGGGACTAGAGATGGAATATGTGGTATATGCCAAGACTTTGAAGACACACAAAGTGAACATTGGAATGGAAGATAATCCCAAGTTCACAAACATAGGAGACTATTGGAGTGATGAGATAGTTGAAAATATTATCGACCAACTGCTCGAATACTAGGATCTGATTTTGACTACGTTCTCATAGATGAAGGGAATTGTAGGAGAATTGGGAGAGATGAAGATCTCGTTGAATATGGATGTCAAGCCCATGGGACAGAGACCCTACAGAATGAACCCAAAATATAAGAAGAAGGTAAAATAAGAGATATAAAAGATGTTAGAAGCTGGAACTATAGAACTTGTTGAAGAATCAAAATGGATTAGTCCATTGGTAGTTCAAGACAAGAAAACAAAAGGAATCAAGATATGTGTAGATATGAGAAATGGTGCTTTGTTTACATGATTCGTTTCCTAAACCTTTTATAATGAATTATTGGAGAATGTAGGGGGTCAGGAGGCTTACTCTTTCATGGATGGATTCTCAGGATACCACCAGAAAAGATTGCACAAGAAGACTAATACAAGACGACCTTTGCAACAAAATGGGGTTTCTCCCAATATAAAAGTATGTCATTTTGGTTGAAGAATGCACCATCAATATTTTCTAGAGTAGTTGTTGCATATTTCAAACAGTTCATTCCTAAGTTCTTAGAAGTGTTCTTAGATGAATAGACAATATTTAGTCTATTAAAAGATTATGTTGAACTTTTTCACTTAATGTTGGATAAGTGTAGGCAATACCGGATCTCATTGAATTTTAAGAAATGTGTTTTTTGTGCATATTTTGGAATATTTTTGGGCCATGTGGTGTCTAAACAGGGATTGATAATGGACCCTGCAAAGATAGTTCTAATTTTTTATTTACCATCACCAACTTCGATGCGACAATTGAGAGACACATTAGGACATATAAGATATTATAGAAATTTCATCAGAGGATATCTGTAGATTACAATCCCTATGTAGAAGTTTTTGGAGAAGGAAGTTAAATTTTAGTGGAATGAGGAATGCCAACAGGGCTTGCACACGTTAAAGCAGAAGATGGTCACTGCGTCGATAATAGTGTTTTTGGATTGGAAAAAAGAGTTTCATGTACATGTGGATGCATCTTCTATAAAATTGGGAATCGTTTTAGCTCAGCCAAGTGAAGGGGAGATAGACCATTCGATTGTACTTGTGAGCAGGAAGTTATCCTTTATAGAAAAAAACTATACTACCATAGAATGAGAATGGTTGGAAATGTTGTACGCCTTGCAAAAATCTAGACATTACTTGCTTGGATATCAGTTTAAGATGTATACAAACCATTCTACGCTAAGATACCTAGTTAAAAATCCAGTGTTGGGGCGGATAATATGTAGATGGTTATTTTTGTTCCAAGAATATGACTTTTAGGTGATTATGAAACCATGAAAATTTAATTCAAGACCAGATCATTTATCATGCATACTGACAGGAAAAATGCATGCAACTTGGACGATATCTTACCAGAGAAACACACATTTTCAATTTAGATGGTGGATGACTATTTTGTAGACATAATTCATTTTTTTAGCACAGGAGTATCCCCCTCATATTTTACAGTCGCGAAAAAGAAGCAGCTAGTAATGAAGGCAATATACTACTAGTTGATGGCATGAAATTTGTACAATCTATGTGCAGACGGTATTCTGTGATGCTCTATATTGGAGCATGAAAGAGTATGTTATTGTCAGAGGCACATGAAGGGGTGTTGATGTTTGAGTCTCTTAGGACTGAAACAACATCCTCATGAGGATATGAATTCCCCTTTGTTTTTATAGAGGTGGTACTCCTCTTTGGCTGAAAGATATATTTGTGATATATTGGATTAGGGAGAATGATAAACATCAAACCCTAGATCTTTATTTCCTGGATTTATACATAAAATGGTTCTTCAATAACATGATATGATATTTATGTGCAACAAGAAGTATTTTAACAATAAAAATATTGAAGGATGGCTTCAATATCAGAATATATTTGTGCTCAACATCAAATATATACAAAATTCTTAATCACATACAAATAGATTCATTTCTTCTTCTAAAAAAATAGGAGAGAATAATTTTATCATATCAAAGAATTTTAAAATATTATTACTATTAATATCAAAAAGATAATTTCATAGGTCAATTTCACATACCTTATACTCAAATCTCAAATTTACAAGATATAATTGAAATCAACCCCGAAGTAATTCTTTGTGGAGTTTTATTCATAAAATATGTTCTTCATTAAAAAATATCTAACAGTCTTATATATGATTGTAAATACTCCATTATCATATAATAAAATTCTTTTGAAGAATACAAGAAGAACACTCAAGAACTCATCCTTGTGCTCAATTCAAAGACTCAAGCTTAAAGGTACGAGAAATGGTGTAGAAGAAGAAAAAGAGTGTAGAAGATGGAGATATCCTTTCGTTGATCATAATATTTTTTGCATATTGATGGTTGTAACTTATTATTATGATCTTATGAACCCGCCCCTCTGATCATGGAATCCTTGATGAAGCCCTTTCTTGCCCTTTAAAAAATCAGATTTTCTAACTACTTGAGTAGTTAGGGATTTTCCCTTATTGAATTTCCCGTACAATATTCTTCTTGAAACATTGGATTTAATTGATTCCACATTTAAGTGTTTTTAATGAGTTCGCATCATTAACATCCTCGTCTTTAAAATGGGTTGCTTTTGGTTTTTAATAAAAATTTTTATATAAACTTTTATTTTAAGAAACAATCCTTTTAAAAGGGTGACTATGTTTTACTTTTTTGGATGGTATGCACAAATTTTCAACCACTTAAACCAATTTATATTTTATATTCAGCGTATTATATTTCCAACGAGTCCTCTTGGGTGTGATTTCAATATCTGGATCTCACGATATGGCCCCGTGAAGTTGAGTTGTCAAGCGGATCCAAAACTGACTATTATTTTAATTTATGGGAAAGGTATATCCAATTTCATCCTTTGAAACCTATAAAATCATCGTATTCATTGAAATAACTTTCCAACGGTACAAAATTTGCAATATTACATCACCTGGAGCTCAAGTTATGGCCTCTACAAAATCGTTGCTTAGAAGTCGTTGATTGAGTTTGATGGGGAAATCTTAGCCCTTGGATTGAATTTCTCCCTCCTTTATTATAATTTCAACCTTTTTAAAAAAAATGATTACCCCACATGCATGGGATTATTTTATTTTGGAGAGTATATAATACAAATTGTAATATAGACTTAGTAAGAAATAAATAAAGGAAGACCATGGAAGCCCAAGATTCGACCTTCCCTTAGAAAATTGATTAATAAATTAATATTTTAGATACCTAATCGACCTCCACCTCATATCTAGTAAGAATGATGAGTCACCCACTCAAATCTCTCCACATGTCATCATTTGGTAGGTCAATAATATACCACATGTAACAATAATATCATGCCATGAGTCATCCAATAATAACGTGTCATGTGTCTGCCAACAGTTAAGTGCCATGGCTTATCCCTCATACTCTACCATGTGTAGTAATCTGATTAGATTCCATGTGTAAAAAATAGTGTTCTGACATGTGTCATAATTTCATTGATTGGTAATTGGAGTGTTCTCATTGGTTTATGTTTCATGTATGAAACTTAGGATAAGTGAGAAGAAGGGGACGTGAAGTGAGATAAGGTGGAGAAATAAGGAGATAGATAAATGAGGGTTTTTGGGTTCACGGGTTGGGGAGTGAGCGAGGTGAAGGGGTAAGAGAGTCTGTGAGTCCACCAACCAGATGAGGAGATGAGGGAATATTCCCATAAAAAAACTCATTGTCGATAATAGTTGAGTGTTAAGCATGTGATGGGAGTGTAGGGATAATGTGAGGGAAATGAAAATTTAAAATAATTCTAAGTGTTGGGAAAGGAGAAAGGAGGGGAAAGGGAAGTGAAAATAAGGAGTGTTGTGGGTGTAAGAAATATGTCTGGTTGGGGAGGTGAAGGAGGTATAAGGAATGAACCGGCCATGATGTACCAATAAAATCATGGGTCATGCACCCACTAAAGTTTCAAGAAGAAAACAAGGGTCTTGGGCCCAAAAATTTAAATGTAGCTTCAAGAGATTAGATTTATTCCACATAGAAGAAACACCCTTTTCCTTTTGAATGAAAACCTGGATATCTTGAGCATACAAACTCAGATTTTGAATATGAAAAATGTGTGACAAAGTTAAGATTGAGGGATATGCCATGAACTTATAATCATTCAAAAAATTTCTTTTTATGATATCAATTTTTATTATTATTCCACGAGAGGGAAAATGTATATGACCAAATTGTGGTCAACAATTGGCTTCAACTGTGGGACAGTGATCCCCTGTGAGTTACTGAGAACCCAAAATATGAAAACCAACTGCCTTTTCCATTGGGATATGGAGTCATATTCAAGATAAACTCTTGCAATTTTTATTCTTTCATGTAGTTATCTTCAAATATTATTTCAATATAATGATTGACTTATTATGAAAAACTTTAACTAAAGAAGAAAATTGTGTACATACATGATCTACCTACCCTATCTTACCTGGAAGAAAGGGGCACTTTTAAGTGTAGATAGATTTCCAATGGAGCCATTCAAACATCCAACTAATCTTTGGAATGAAATCCAAAATTGTGAAACATATTTGGGCTTGTACCAATGAATAAGGGGAACTCTCAATGTGTATTGGAGAAACAATGAACTAGATATGTTGAGAATACGATTGAATTTCTTCGTTAACAATGCTTTGGAACCATGTTTCAATGAAATAAACTATTGGTTTCTCAAAAATCCTTCTATCTTCAATTGGATGAGGAACTTCCAATACAAGAATACTTTCATGATTTTCCTCATTTCCAGTTGCATCCAAAATTCTTGATTCATTGACAATGTTTTGAAAGAATTCTTCCTTCATGGAATGGAAATATTTCTCATCATCATTCTCAATATTCATTTCTTTCACCAATTTTCTTGTTGCCAATGTTCTTTAGGATTTTCATCATATGTTGGAAGGACGGAATATTCTTGTGCATTTGGTGGAGGCTCCTAAATTTAATTCCCAAATTTATTGCTCGAATAATATTCATATGGTGTATATGAAAGGAAAAAGTCTTCTTCTTGCAAATTAGAATTCTTATTTTCATTTTCAGTCATATGAACTGATTGAGAAAAATATTCCAATATTTGATTAGACTCTTCTTCCAAGTCAGACACTTCATTTTCTTGTGTTCATATGGTAAAGGGTGGGTGGGAAGTAACATTGAAAGCATCAACAAATATATATGAATGCATTGGTGGGATGAAATTTTCTAAAAACAAATTTTCTAACACGTCCCAATTGGTAATGGACTTAGGAAGTAATGAACTATACCATTCAAGAGCATCCCCTCATAGATCTTGTAAAAATAATATACATGTAACATTGTCCTCAGTGAGATTGAAATCATGACATATAATTTTGAAATTAAACAGGTGCTACTCTGCATCTTCTGAAGTATCCCTATGTAGAAATTTTTTCAATAGAAATATCAAGCATTTGAAAATCCAATTATGGTATATTTAAAGGATTTCCATGAAATCGCCTCCTTCTTTGGGAATTTGTTCCTTTTGTTGAGTCTTGTAAATCCATTGATGGGCTTGTTATAGAATTTAAAGGAGAATCGTGACATGAAATAAACTCCTCAGAGGAATCAAAATATATGTCTTCTTGAGATTTTTGAGTCTTTCCAATGGAGTTGCCAGAGAGTTCCTTCTACCGTATAGTTTTTTCTTCTTGGGTCTTTTTGAGGTCATTGAAACATATTTCAATAATATTTTTATAAACCACGTTCATCTAGAACAAGCAACAATCATCTTGAATCTTCTTTTCAAAACATTGAACCATTGATACTCTGGTTCCTAAATTTGATTTGAGGCAGGGCCTCAAATATCATGAAAATAAATGTCTCCCCAGTGGAGTCGCCAAAAATGTTGATGTTTGAGTCTATTAGGACCAAAACAACAACCTCATGAGGATACAAACCCCCCTACAGTTTTATAGAGGTGATACTCGACCTCTTTTGCTAAAAGATATATCTGTGATATCTTGGATTAGGGAGAATTATATACAACAAAACCTAGATATTTATTTCTTGTATTTATACATAAAATGGTTCTTCAATAACCTGATCTAATCTTTATGTGCAACACGAAGTCTTTTAACAGTAAAAAAATTGGACGAGGGCTTCAATATTAGAATATCTTTGTTCTCGGCATCAAATATATACAACCTTCTTAATCACATACAAAAAATATATATATCTTCTTATCAAAAAATAGGAGAGAATAATTTGATCATCTCAAATAATTTTAAAATAATATTACTATTAAGATCAAAAATAGAATTTGACAGGTCAATTTCAAATACCTTTTACTCAAAACTCAAAGTTACAATATACAATCGAAATCAACCTCTTCTGTAATTCTTCGTGGGGTTTTATTCATGAAATATGTTCTTCATTACAAAATATCTGACAGTAATATATATGATTGATATGTTCTTCATTACAAAATATCTGACAGTAATATATATGATTGATATGTTCTTCATTACAAAATATCTGACAATAATATATATGATTGTAAATAATCCATGATCGTATAAGAAAATTATTTTGAATAATACAAGAATAACACTCAATAACTCAACCTTGTGCTCAATTCAGAGACTCAATCATAAAGCTATGATACATGGTGAAGAAGAATAAAAAGACTGGAGAAGATGGAGATCTATTTTTGTTGATCAAAATATTTGATACAAATTTATGGTTGTACCTTAGTCTTTTGGTATCCTACCCTTTCCCCTCTAATCATGGAATTCTTGATGAATCCCTTTGTTTCCCTTTCAAAAATCAGATTTTCTAACTACTTGAGTAGTTAGAGATTTTCCCTTCTTGAATTTACCATACAATATTATTATTAAAACATTAACTTAATTAATTCCACATTTAATTTTTTTAATGAGTTCACATCATTAACATCCACATCTTTCAAATGGGTCCCTTTGTGTTTTCAATATTTTTTTTTATATAAACCTTTATTTTCAAAATTTTAATTAATTTCCCTTTTAAAAGGGGAACTGTGTTTTAATTTTCTAGATGGGATGTCCAACTTTTCAACCATGGAAACCAATTTATATGTGATTTGAATTGTATTAGTTTTCCAAAGAGTCCTCGTG
>SNQJ01S0164001.1:10487-29040 GCA_010110895.2 Picea sitchensis | reverse complement strand
CAACTCATTATGTCTAAGTTCATTTCAAAATAAGTATTTTAATACACTCATTATTACAAGTGCCTATTTTATAAAATTTTTATATTAAATATTAAAATATATGTTTTTAACAAATTAATATAATATTTGAAACTCATTATTATGAGAGCTGCTGAAACTCTTATTCGTAAATTACCTATAGTATAAGATGCTTATATTGAATATTAATATACATCTTCTTGCTATCATTCTAAGCGTACATATAATATTTGATACTCATTAATATTAGAGACGTTCCAACTCATTATTCCTAAAGTTGCTTTCAAAATTTATACTTTAAGGACTATCATATTTCTACTTCAAATTGTGAGGTTGCTGTATACTAAAATATCGTGGCAAAACCCAAAAATAAGTAAAGTTAAAGTGAAAGCTTGTTTTGAAAGATTGTCTCCAAGGATAAGTACTATTTAATATAATGTATGTTTTTTAATTATATATATATATATATATATATATAAAAGAATATAATTAAATATTAATCTTATTTTAAAATTTTAATTTTTTAAATTAAACCAATCTAGGAATTGTTTAAAAATCTCAACCCAACCATATATGAAAAAAATAGTTATTCAATTAGTTTACACATTCATTTAAATTTGAATACATATAAACGATAATAATGTGTGCATAATAATTATGAGTCAAATTCTTTATATTAATTTCTCAAGTGTCCACCTTAATGTAAGATGCAATATTTGAAACATCAAATATTGTAGCATTCCACTTTACGTTGTCGATTTAAATAAAAGTAAATATACAGAATACGTAATAAAAGATTTATTTGATATAGTGTCAATAAAACAAAATAGAGATCAGATTTAGCCCTATGCAAAAAAAAATCATGTACCCAATCATACTAATATAATCAGATTTAACCCTATGACTGTTGATTCATTTGTATATTACTGTGAGGTAAATCGTTTTTAGATATTGTTTTGAAAAACATTTATATAATTTTAATATTTATGTATTTTGTCTAATAAAGTTATAAATATATTTTTCATATATATATATATATATTTGAGGTCACGGCCAAGTCAACACATCAAATTTGGTGTATGAGATCCTGTGGGACAAGGGATCCCCTTCCGCCCAGGGATTTGATTGGTAAAGTCTACGAAAGTATACATACCCTACCCCCTAGGGATTTGAACCTGTGACCTCTTAAGAGGAAACACATGTTCTTAACCATTAGGCCCACTCAGACTGTATACATTATACATTATACTTCCTCCCCTTCAAAATGTTATGTTTTCGAGGCATTCTTGAGGTGAGTTACTTTGGGAAATTTTCACTTCTTAATTTTGGATGATCATCTTCATTCTAGATTTAAGTTTTAATTTTTAAAATTTTGTTTGTAATGTGATTATAATTTTTTTTGTTCTTCTATTTCATATATTAAAGTGGTGGCATGGTGATTATCATTATGATGTTTTTTTAGATGACTTTGATATGTAATTGATTTTTTTTTGAATTTTTTTTTTCATTAATTGTAATGGATTTATAGTGATTTAAGGTTCCATAAATTAAGAAAACAAAATATTTTTAAAAATTAAAAAAATTAAAAACCAAAAAAAATAATGGATTTATAGNTATACATTATACATTATACTTCCTCCCCTTCAAAATGTTATGTTTTCGAGGCATTCTTGAGGTGAGTTACTTTGGGAAATTTTCACTTCTTAATTTTGGATGATCATCTTCATTCTAGATTTAAGTTTTAATTTTTAAAATTTTGTTTGTAATGTGATTATAATTTTTTTTGTTCTTCTATTTCATATATTAAAGTGGTGGCATGGTGATTATCATTATGATGTTTTTTTAGATGACTTTGATATGTAATTGATTTTTTTTTGAATTTTTTTTTTCATTAATTGTAATGGATTTATAGTGATTTAAGGTTCCATAAATTAAGAAAACAAAATATTTTTAAAAATTAAAAAAATTAAAAACCAAAAAAAATAATGGATTTATAGTGATTTAAGGTTCCATAAATTAAGAAAACAAAATATTTTTAAAAATTAAAAAAATTAAAAACCAAAAAAAATAAATCAATAGTAATTAGAAAACTTAAATTAAAAAGAAAAATAAAAATAAAAAAACTCATATATATATATATATATATATACTCAAAAATCTTTCCCATTTCTTCTTTTCTTTTTAGCTTTTTAGCTGGTTTTTTTTTTTGGTTTCACTTTTCCTTCTACCACATGTTTTTTGGAGAATGACTCAATTTCCACTTTATAGAGATAATGTGGTTGGACTAGAACTATTATTAGGAGAAATTTAAGGTCTAAAATAAAATAAAATTTATGATTTTTCAAAGAAAAAGAAAGAAAACTATTTTTTTAAATCATATTTTCTAGTTATCTCATTATAGATTTATTCAAATTTCAAGTGTATGAATATTTGATGCATAATTTAATTCTGCATTCAACCAGTTTGAGTAAACCTATAAAAAGATAAGTCGAAAATATGAATATAAAAATAAATTTCTTCATTTCCCTTCAAAAATATTTAACGATATTTAACCTTATGGTTAACATTGTCATCTTAAATTGTATTAGTTCTTTTTAAAAATAATTTTGATAATATATTTTTTTGTTTTAAAATCTATTTTTTACATCAAAATTTCCTTAAAATTAAATATTCTCATTATTATACATATCATTAAGCAAAAAAATTTATTTAAAAATATTTATCTTCACCCTTAGGCATACCATATTTATTATTTTTCTCATGAAATATTTTTTTAACCTTCTTATAACATAATCCAAAATATATATTATCCATGCTAACTCATTAAGATGGAAGTGTCACGTACAACTCATTTTTAAGCATAATATTTTTTTCAATAGGAACAATGTTGGAATTTAGCATCCAAAATGTAGAGAATGTTAGCGATTGAATATGTATAAATGTGAATATGTATAAATGTTTTAATTAAATGTACTTTATATGTTTAAAAAAATTTCAAAACATCTTTATTATTTTGATTTTTTTTTATCGAAGAGCTTCCTTTAATCGAAGAGTGGGTCTAATGGTTAAGAACATGTGTTTCCTCCTAAGAAGTCATAAGCTCAAATCGAGAGGGTGTCTGGCTTGGCAATGACCTTAAAATTAGAGTATTATTATTATTATTATTATTTTTATTATTATGTTCAAGTTATTATTATAATTTTTATTATTTTGATTTAAGTTAAATGTGTTATATGAGATTATTTTACTAATATCATCAAAGCTCTTATCCATGTGTTTATGATGAAGAAATTTAGTTATTCCTTGAATAACGTTTTAGAGTGGGAAAGAGGATTTCCCCCAGCCGCAAATTGACTTTATATATATATANAGAAAGAAATACTGGAATCTGAGGGGTCTGCAACTAGGGTTTCCTCAACCACAAACCCCTCTCCCTTTCTGCGTTGATTTCGTGCATGTAATCCTCTTCTCAGTAGCGGCGGTACCAAGGCGACCTCGATCCTGTTCTTTCAGGAGTGAACATGTTTTTTTTTTCCCGATGAGGTGATCGCTGGAGATCTGTTTTTTCTTCAGTTGTTCGAATGTGTCGGGGTTTATGCACGTGCTAGCCACAGGTTCTATGGTGTTTCAGAGTAGATCTGATGCTTCAGGAATCTCTTTCGGGGGTGAGGATTGTTTGATCCATGCTTTTTGTTGATGGTTGTGCCTTCCAGTGGGCAGATCTAGTTTTTTCTTTGAGGTTTCTATGCTCCTTCTGGTCTGATGTTTGGATCTAGGTGTTTTGTTCTTGATTTGGAGCTTCTCACCAATTTTTTTTTCTTTAAATTATTCAAATACGGTTTGTTGATAACTGATATGTTTTTCCTCTCGACCTCAGTCAAATGTTGATGTTACCATGGGTGTTCATGGAGGTTTCAGGTCGTTTTGACTAATGTCGGTTTGTTCAGGGCCTGATGCAAAGTTAGGGTTCTCTCCATTTCTTTGATGGTTAGGGAGTCCTTGTGCTCCTCATGGGTTCTGGATTTTTGTGTAGAGGATGCTGGGTTAATCTTCTTCTTCGATGTCTTGGGTCAGAGCTTTGAGGTCCTTCTAGGCATGCGTTGTTGATTTGCTTCACTTGGTTAACACTTTGAGGTCCTTTTTTGGCGTGTCGCTTCTAGTTTCTTCTCTTCTGTGGATGTAGGCCTCCTTGTTTTTTTCCCCTTTGTCTTTGGACCTTTTGGGAATTATTTGCCTCTCTAGCCTGGTCCATCTAGGTTGTGTCTAGGGTCTATCTATGCTACTTTTTCATGGCTACATTTTTCTTATTGTTTAGTTTTGAAGATTACCTATGGTTTGGGGCCGCTTTTACAAAGTCATTCTTTGTTTCTTTCCTCCTCTTGAGATGAAAGGAATTTTCTACTAAATGCATATTTATACATGCATT
Source organism: Picea sitchensis (assembly GCA_010110895.2). Classification (NCBI taxonomy): domain Eukaryota; kingdom Viridiplantae; phylum Streptophyta; class Pinopsida; order Pinales; family Pinaceae; genus Picea; species Picea sitchensis. Next base: position 24,596 of record SNQJ01S0164001.1, on the reverse strand, counting down.
ATTCATGTATTTTTTATTTCTCTGGTTTTAAGGAAAAAAAAACTTAGAATGAAAAAATTAAGCATGAATACTTTTTATTTATTTGATAATTTATTATTTTTATATTAATTTTCTCAACAATTTGAAATAAAAATTCAATGTTTACTCAAAATTTCCATGTATTACTATTATGTAGTTATTTATATTATCATTTTTTATTCTTATGTATGCAAGTTTATTTGGAGAGTCAAAGTTTATTTGGAGATGACTCTCTTGAAGTAATAATGTAAGATTTTCCATTGAAGAGGTATGCTTAATTTACTTAATATTAATGTCAATGACATATTTATATTTTTATCATTAATTATAAAGTATCATTTTCTATATTTAATTATGTATTTTATATTATTTTCACCTTTCTCACTATTTTCTTGGGATTTTTTTCTTTCTTTTAACTTTCTCATTCACTGCTTGTTAATGTTTGACTATGTACTTTGTATTTTTTTCATCCCTCTTATTCATTCTATTATTTTCTATGACTATTTCCCTCACCTAGAGTTAAGGGGATGAGTACCTTCAATGCCATTGTTGAGCAAGGTTCAAGGAAATACTCCCCCACCAACAAATTAAAAAAATTTAAAAAATCATACCCTAGTTGCTACTATAAAACACGCCAACCATAATTGCAACCCTCACTCAATCCATACTTGTATATCCCAAAGCCCAAGAAATATCACTAGTACCCTTTATACAGCCAACATATGCTATGCACAGTCCATACACCATTTCGATATTGGTTATTCTATGAGATTTTATTAGATCAAGGATGTAATACAAAATCGATGTTAAGAATTCCCTAAAAATATAAAGAACTAATGCAGCCATTGGATCAATACCTTGGGAGTTGGCATCCAACCTCTCAAGAAACAACCCAAACAAATGGACAAGATATTCAAATTCCTTAAATCTATCCAAACATCAAGTTTCCCTACTAGTTTTGGGTTTGTTCATTTAAGATTGAGTTCCTTATTAGATATGATTGATTCCCTTTGGGAAACAACAAATGTTACCCAAAATTGGCATGAAGAAGCTCAATGGCATAGATGTGAAGACTTGATTAGGTCAACTAAAAAATATTTTCTTATATACCAAGTTCCCTTAAATAAGATGGTACCATTATATACCCTAATATTGATGTAGATTCATTTCAATGGTACTAATGGTGGAAAACAAAGAGGTATTTTGACCATTTCTACGTTGGGGATGATTTTATCAAAAAACTTATGACCCAATTATATGTTATTGTGTGGTAAAGTGACTATAGTGTTTTCAACAAATCCCGACCAATATGAAACATCTAGGGATTAACACCTCATCACTAGAAGATAGCCATTTGTGTGATTGATCTCAGTGCCACCAAGATTCTTAAGCTTTATATTGGAGGTATTTTCAATGAAATCAAACATGAGATAAAAAATAAAATTAAAAAAACTTGTTAGTTTGTGGAAATTTGTGCAACAATAAATTTGTTGGCTTGACAACTTGATGCCAAAAATAATGTTGTATGTTCTCCACCATACTTTGCTATCCATGAAGGTAAGGCTCACATCATTTCTTTTGCACCATCTATGATCAAAAGTTTTAGTCCCTGCCGAAGGCATAGAGGGACTATAACAATCGATAATTCGTTGACTTCATATTAGTTTGTCCTTTGACCACAAATATTTGCATAATACTTATTGTTGGAACTAGGGAACTAAAAACATTGATTTTTATATAATAAAAAGTACCATATATGTCATGATCTGATTGGATAACAGATTGGAGGTCTTATTTTCGGCTTCGCTATTCCCAATGTTTTGTATGATAGCATATCCAAAGTTTTTTATCATATACGGTCTTTTTGAATCATATATTTTCTTATGCATTACTCGAAGGTGGATTAATGCTAGAATTAGTTCGAATGTTTGTCTTAGCATTTTCTGCTAGCTAAATTTATCCCAATGTTTGATATGTTAGCATATCCAAGGTTTTTGGATCGTATACGGTCTCTCTGAGTTTTTATATTATGAAATAATATAATAAAAAAAAATTGGGTACGTAAGAGACCTGCCGCACTGCAGTCTCTCTTAAATGTTTACAGAGCAGTTCTAGCAAACTTAAATTTTTACCTAACAGGCTTCACAGCGTTAAATGTTTACTTAATAGGCCTGTTACAGTACATTTTCTTCCATTTTTTTTATATGCAATGTTCTCTGCAGTCAATGTGGGAAATATTGTTCTTCAACAGCATTGTTGGTTCACTGGTTCATGCTTTCTTCTTACATGTTTATTGATTTCTTATTTTGCTGTTGTTGTTGTTCTTGTTTTCCTATTGGTCTTGTTGCAGTTTTCACATTTGGGGTTCTGCAACCACGATTGGAACTGCCCTTATGTCATTCCCCATTGACAGGTGGGTTTGAGTGTCGTGTTTATTTTCACTTGATGTTTGCAGTTTGCAGGTGGGAAATTTGACTATTGGGGATGCCTGAGTCGAAATCCTCTTGCAGAACATATTTGTATGTGAGGAGAAAATACAATATCCTTTTGCAATGAGTGACTTTTTCTATGATGGATGTAGGTTCTGTGTCGAGCATTGGCCTTTAGACGGTCCTCCCAGCTTTGAATTTTACCTGACAGGTCTCACAGCCTGAACTATTTGGTTAACAGATGTGCTGCAATACATTTTCATCCAATTTTTTTGATACAGTCTTGTATGCAATGAACTTGGCCAATATTGTTCTTCACCGTCATTCCTGGTCGACCGGTTGGTGCTTGCTTCTTTGTTCATTGGATGCTACTTATTGTTGTTTGATTCAACTTTGTAGGGTTCGGGTCCTGCGACTGCGGTTGGTCCTTTTGCTGCTTCTTAACTGGGTTGTTATTTGTTGCTTTCTCTTGTTTTCTTAAGCTTTGCGATGTTGGGGTGTTGCATCTATAGTTGGATCTGTTGTTACATTGTTTTACCTTGTGTTCTTCCGCTATATTATGCATTTCTGGTTCTATACTTTGCCACGTTTCTATAGTCACGGGTTCCCGGGGTGGCCAATTGAAAAATCGTCATCTACATCCATATCTTCACATCATGAGTCCGACCGACCATTGTTCATTTGCATATTTATCCAATTTCTTCTAAACTTGCCTGTTTTTTCCGTTTTGTTCTTACCCTATTTTATGTGTTTTTGGTTCTATACTTTGTCACGTTTTTGTGATCGCGGGTTTCCGGTGTGGCGATATGAAAAATCGTCATCTCCATCTATATCTTCACATCACGAGTCCGACCGACCATCGTTCGGTTGCATACTTAGCCAATTTTATGAACGCGGGTTCGCGGATAGGTGCTATCGAACTATGGTAACTCATGTTCAGGGTGTACATCTTGCATCCAAAACTTTCATGCTCTACAATTGAAATATGGTGACTCATGTTTGGGGTATACATATTGCACCCGTAATTCCATGCTCTACAATTCGACCCCGCATTCCTCGAACTCGCAACCCTGCCTCTACCTACGATGAGTATGTCTATCCGACCTTAGTCGAGTCTTCAAAGTTTCACAGGCTCACACGTTCCCAGGTTCAAAAACATTTAAAAGCATTTTGTCGCTCCCCTCCATCCTCGCCACCTTCCGCCCTTCCCAATGCACATTAATTATTCTTTCAAAAGTGACAACCGACCAGAAAGGTTCAAAAAGATTGTCTTTAATAAGAGGAAAGCTCGAGGACATCTCCCATTAAAATGCATAAACATGCGAATATTATGGGATCTGATAATTTTATTGCCAGCATTTTTGAATTTGCAAAAAAGAATATTATCTATTTTAGTTTTTTAAAGGCATCATCATAGTAACAGTGCAATACTGTACTACCACACTTCCATCCATGAACATGTCATCCAAAAAGGTATTGACGTCATGTCCCTCTTTAATACTGTGTATATGTTACATGTGAATATTTGAGAATTTGCTCGGATATGGGAATGCTATTATGTGCTATTAGTCACTATTCAATGCACATATTCGAAAAGATTGGCATTAATAAGCAAAAATATCGAGGGCATCTGCCATTAAGATGAATTAAACCAAAACATAAGAAAGAGTATATTGTCATCCTCCAGCGTTGCTTTTAAATACTTATTCCCATTTCTCTCTATCATCAAAGAGTTGGGCTTTAGGGTGCCTTCGTTCTAATGTTCCTGGTCATGGACATGTAAGACAACTTAGAGGTGTCTTGAGGCCCAAATGAAAGAAGAGAGAATGGTTTTATGTGATGTGAGCTTTGAGCCAAAAAACAACTCTGTTATCCAACAAAAACTCAGACAGGGAAGAAAAAAAAAAGGCCTGTCTGGAGATTTGTTTGTTGATATTCTTTGTTTTCTTGCTGGGAGTTGGAAGGGATTTTCAGGTCACCTGGAAAATGCTCCTTGGTTGAAGTATATAGTTTCTTCCAACAACACATATTTGGCAAGTGTATCAAATTCTACAGATCACACAAGAATTTGTCTTCGTCAGAGGAGACACACTTACCGTGGCTTGCAAAATGGTATGTAATATTCGGAAATGACGTGAAATATTACTCCATTCACGAATGTACTCAGAAGGAAATTATAGATTTGGATCATCACGGGTAAGAGAAACTGTATGGGTGGCTAAAACGACATACTAAAATTACAGAAGTTTCTATTTCAAAGTTTGCTAAGCTACTTCTGGGTGTGGTAAAAGACTTGACAGAAAGCCATATTCTTTGTCACAGTTTGTTCGTTGTCCTCTAGATGTAGTTACATAATCTACATACAATCAACTTTCCATCGCTACTGCACATTTTTTTATTTTACTACTCCTACGCATATAACTGGATTATGGACTTTGCAACATTTTCTAAGGGTTACTTTATACTACCACCTTCTGCAAGAATTTTCTCATGTTCAGGTAATGATTTGGTTTCTGAAAATCACCTTTTACTACCACCTTCATGTAATCATCTTATTTCATTCTTTAGAAGAGACCTTAATGTAGTGGTGTGTTTCCATATCTGTTTCCACCTAATGTCAATCTTACTATTGTTTCCCTTGCTTTGGATAGGAAAAATGCATTTCTTCTGTTGCAGTTGATGTGATATTTGAAAAAACAAAAAAAATGTTAAAATAATACAAATATATATATTTTTAATATAGAACAATGTATTTTTTTAATAGACGGCTGTTCGAAAAGTTTTAGCCGTTGTTTGGGGTTCACGCCGTCCACTATGGAAATTGAATTAACACTGCAATGTCAGATAATAGATGTCTGGAATTTTCCTAATGTCAAGGTCATTATTGCACAAGACACCCAACGTCCAAATATTTATGGACTCAAAGTAACATTGTAAATTTCATGAGAAAGAAACACTAAAGTCGATGTTCTTTGCAGGTCTGACAATCCTGCAGTTTAAGTGCTTTGACAATGACAACCTTACTTGTTCACCGCATTGTTGCACTATAGTCAGTAGCATTGTTCCCATTTCCACCGCCGATGTCAATGTCCGAGGCCGAAGCTATCTAGAGCCTGGGGTCACTGCCTATGTGGATGCCTGAAGGTGAAAGTATCTGGAACCGGGGATCACGACTTCTTACACTTGACATTAGTATTAGTGGTGATCGAAATTTGATTGTATGTCGAGTCTGTTACTGCATCCAGAGCTCGCTCAACACTATTTGACATAGAAACTGGTTGTTTGTCAATTCTGTTACAACTTTGGCATAAAACATTTTGTGATTTTAGAATGTTGATTAAAACGCGCATACAGTTTCTCATGTTCATTGGTATCCAATTTTGTAATTTCCTACTGAGTGTATTCGGGCATGGAGTAATATTTGGCGTCACTTCCAAACATTCCAAACATTTTTGTGGGCCACCATGTCTACCACCACTACGATGAAATATATATTTTGATGCGATCTGCAGCATTTGATACACTTGCCAGACCTATGCTGCCGGAAGAAGTCATGTACTTCAACAAAGGAACATTTTGCAGCTGGCTTGGACGTTCCTTCCAATTTACTATAATAAAACAAAGAAGTTCAACATACAAATCTTCAGGTAGGATTTTCAACCAAACAGATGATCAAATACAGGGACAATAGCAGTCACAACATACTTGAATTTTTTTTTTTGTTTCATCTTTTGTTGCCTAACAGGATTTGTTTCCCCCAGAATTGGCGTCACATCAAACAACTCCCTTGACTTTGAATTAGGCATGAATCGCATTTTTAAGTTGTCTCAGATGTCAATGGTCAGGAACATTACAAGGAAGGCACCTTAAACCCCAAGTTTTCGACGGCAGAGGGAAATTAACACTTAACAAAGAATGGAATGTTGAATAACCAGCCAATGCATGCAGGATGTATCTAGAAGAGACAAGCTATTCAAAAAACTGGGATAGATCTAGTTGGCAGCACCAATGAAGTCCAAGACCCGAAATTGATATTCAACTTGTTGTTTTTTACGAATCAAGCATTTAATCGTCAAGAAGATTGTCAACAAGCTTCATTATTTTACATATTTTTTTTTGTTCGGTGACAGGCCAAATTGCAGTCATTGTGGAAAATAATCTCAGCTGTATTTTGTAACCCATCTTATTTGAATATATAATATTTGCGGTTTTTCTATATGGTGTTTTCCAATCTCTTGTATTGCTTTTCATTTTATTTTGTACCTTTTTCTTGTGTGTTGTTAAACATGGACGACGAGCCTTTCTTCCGACTGCCCGATACTTCAATTTAAATAAAGGGTGCTCTATTCGTTCATTACATTGTACATGGAATAATAATTTGTCATAGGCCATACTTATGTGGCGCTCTCCCTATACTTGAAGAAAGAAATTTGAGGACCCTTCCTGCTTTCATTCTTCAAGTCCCATAAATAGAATGAATTAATGACTATTACAACAAGGAAACTCAAGTGTTGACATCATGTTCCTGTTCAATATCTTGCGTATATTGTAGCTTCTTCTATTTGATAATATCTGTGCATATATACTAATATGAGTACTATTGGAATAAATATAAAAACTTTCTCTTGGACAAAACTTAGCCAATTATCTGGCCACTGGGTCCCGAGTTTGCGTTATCCAACACCTATGTCCCTTGTTCTGTCATATACATCTTGCATCCAAGTAACTTTCGTGATCTGTAATTTATGCTTTTACTAGTGAGAACTCACTAGGGGTTCGAAAAGATTGGAATTAATAAAGGAACAATAGATTTTTTCTGTGAGATACTTATCCATTTTCCCCTTTTCTTCTTGCTGTCTATTATCGCTTTCTAGTTATATACTTTGTCGCCTTTCTATGATCGCGGGTTCCAGGGTTGGCGGGATGACATATCTTCATCTCCATCTATATCCTCACATGACAAATCTGACCGATCATTGTTCATTTCTATACTTAGACAATTTTATGGTCATGGTTGTCAGGTTGGCGCTTCCGAACTTTGCTGCTTCTTGTTGCATTATATACATGTTGCACTCAAAACTTCTATGGTTTCAATGAAATTTGTGAACCGAACAACATCCTGCAAATTGGGAGATGATTTACATTTGAACCATAAATAATCTGTTAATATATATTAATATGAATACTATTGAAATAAATATCAAAACTTTCTCTTTGCCAATACTTAGCCAATTATCTGACCACCAGGTCCCGAGTTCACGGTATCCAAAACCTATGTCCCATGTTCCTTCATATACATCTTGAAGCCAAAGAACTTACGTGATCTACAATTTATGCTTTTACTAGTGATAACTCAACAGGAGTTCAAAAAGATTGGCATTAATAAATGAAAAATGGATTTTCTACTGTGAGATACTTAGCCCTTTTCCCCTTTTCTTCTTCCTGTCCATTATCGTTTTCTGGTTATATAATTATTCACCTCTCTATGATCGTGGGTTCCAGGGTTGGTGGGTTGACATATCTTCATCTCCATCTGTATCCTCACATGACGAATCCGACCGACCGTTGTTCCTTTCCATACTTATCCAATTTTATGGTCGCGATTGCCGGGTTGGAGCATATGAACTCACCTTTTCTTCTTCCCGTCCATTATCACTTTCTGGTTATATACTTAGTCGTATTTCTATGATCATCGGTTCTAGGGTGGGCGGGCTGACGTATCTTCATCTCCATCTGTATCCTCACATGACAAATCCAACCGACCGTTGTTCCTTTCCATACTTAGCCAATTTTATGGCTGTGGTTGTTGGGTTGGCGCTTACGAACTCAACTTCTTATTGTTTTGTGATATACTTCTTGCACTCAAAACTTCTGTGATCTACAATTCCACTGTGGACTCCTCGAATACATTAACTTCGCTCAAAGTGTCTGTCCCTGCCTTCCATCCCCACTAACTTCACGTCCTTCCTAATATACATTAACTATGCTCTTACTAGTGACAACTGAACACACTGGTACGAAAGAATTGGCACCTGGTCCTCCACCATATACAAATTGACTACCATACTTCAACATCGTCCCCTCTTCCGTGTTACACATTATGCATTCAAATGTTTCGAGCTATACAATTTGGCCGTCAGGGCCTCATGTCTTTTGGGGAGACCTTTTCACCCTATTTTGGATCCTCGCATTGGCGGGTTCAAGAAATCTCCAAATCCTAGTCACTGTTTCATGTTCTTCCCATCCTCGTACTTCTTTCTAGATATGAAACACCAAAGGTTTAATACTAAAACTCCATCATGCAACAACCGTAAAGATCGTCATTAATAAGCAAAAGTCTTGAGAACCAACCATCCCTACAAAACTTGTCTAGAAACATGCAAAGAAGATCTTTCCAGGTAATGGAAAAGCTATTACAAATTTCAAAATATTACCGAAAACAAGTCCGGGCCAGTGATTCCCTGTTCCATACTTGGACACTTTTTCGATTGCAGGTTCCCATATTGACGGCCTCAAAATTGTGTTTTGAATCTTCCGCAAGTTGAAAATAGTGCCCGGAGTTTCACAATATACAATTTATCCACTGGAATGCCCCGTCATGAGCACAATCATCCGTCGTTTTTTTCCTTTCTATTGCTTATGGATTTCAACTAAATTTGCAAATCGAACAGGATCCTACAAATTAGAAGATGATCTGCATTTGGACCAGAAATAATCTATTAATATATATTAATATGAATACTATTGAAATAAATATAAACACTTTTTCTTAATTTTTCCTCTTTTCTCCCCCTCTATTATCCCTTTGTGGTTCTATATTCAGTTGCATCTATATGATCACAACCTCCTAGATTGACAAATTGGCAACACTTTATCTATATCTCACCATGAGCCCGACCGACCACAGTCCCTTTCAATACTTAGCCAATTATATGATCACCGGGTCCCGAGTTTGCAGTATCCCCTCTTCCGTCATATAAATATTACACCCAAAGAACTTCTATGATCTGTAATTTATGCTTTTACTAGTGATAAATCACTAGGGGTTCAAAAAGATTGGCATTAATAAGCGAACAATAGATGTTCTTTTGTGAGATACTTAGCCCTTTTCCCTTTTCTTCTTACCATGTATTATCACTTTCTTTTGTGAGATACTTATCCCTTTTTCCCTTTTCTTCTTCTCGTGTATTATCGATTTCTGGTTATATACTTAGTCGCCTTTCTATGATCGTGGGCTCCAGCATTGGCGGGTTGACATATCTTCATCTCAATCTATATCCTCACATGACGAATCCGACCAACCGTTGTTCCTTTCCATACTTAGCCAATTTTATGGCCACGATTGTTGGGTTGGCACTTTCGAACTCTGATGCTTCTTGTTCCGTGATATACATCTTGCACTCAAAACTTATGTGATCTACAATTCCACCATGGACTCCTTAGCCCTTTTTCCCTTTTCTTCTTCCTGTGTATTATCACTTCTTGGTTATATACTTAGTCGCCTTTCTATGATCGCGGGTTACAACATTGGCGGGATAACATATCTTCATCTCCATCTATATCCTCACATGATGAATCCGACCGACCGTTGTTCCTTTCCATACTTAGCCAATTTTATGGTTGCGGTTGCCAGGTTGGTGCTTTTGAACTCTGTTGCTTCTTGTTTTGTGATATACATCTTGCACTCAAAACTTCTGTGATGTACAATTCCACCGTGAACTCGTTGAAATTGCAAGCTTCAATCTACCACGATTCAAAAAATTTTGTAATTATTTGTTGCTTCCTTCCATCCCCACTAACTTCCCATCCTTCCTAATATACATTAATTATGCTCTTACTAGTGACAAATGGACACACTGGTATGAAACAATTGGCATCCGGTCCTCCGCCATATACAAATTGACTACCTGATTCTGACATCATCCCCTCTTCCAAGTTACATATTATGCATTCAAATGTTTCAAGCGGTACAATTTGACCGTCAGGGCCTCACGTCTTTTGGGGAGACCTTGTCACCCTATTTTGGATCCTCGTGTTGACGGGTTCATGAAATCTCCAATTCTTAGTCACTATTTTCTATTCAGACCATCCTCGTTATTCTTTCCAAATATGCAACACTAAAGGTTTAATACTAAAACACCATCGTGCAACAAATATAAGGATCCTCATTAGTAAGCTAAAGTCTCGAGGACTAACCATTCCTACATAACTTGTATAGAAACATGCAAAGGAGATCTTGCCAGGTAATAGAAAAGGTATTACAAGTTTCAATATATTAGCGAAAACAAGTCCAGGCCAGTGTTTCCCTATTCCATACTTGGATACTTTTTCGATTGCGGGTTCCTAGAATGACGGCCTCAAAATTGTGTTTGGAATCTTCCACAACTTGCAAACAGTTCTCGGAGTTCCGCGATATATAATTTGTCCGTTGGAATGCCTCGTCACGAGCCTAGCCATTTGCCCTTCCTTTCAATACTTAGCCCCAAGTTGGCTGTATTTCCATGACATTGTACATTTACTGTGTATTGAGTCGGCCCTTTCGTTTCCCTATTTCATACTTAGACATTTTTTCGATTGCGGGTTCCTGGACTGGCAGGCTCAGGATTGTGTTTCCAATGTTCCATGACTAGCAAGCAGTACCCAGACTTTAGCGATATACAGTTTGTCCACAGGAATGCATCATCATGCCCGAGAGATACAATTTGACCCTCATGCCTTCACCTCTGCTGGATGTATCTTGTAGCCCTATTTCGAAGCGTCACCAACTGCTTTCGATAATTATCCATTCCTTACTTGATGTTTCGTGTCCCTGCCACCTTTCTACTTCTCTTTGGGAATGCAATTGGTAAGATTTAATGATAACACTTCATTGTGCATGAACGTTAAACATGTCACTAAGCATTTTTCATTCAAGCCCTAAGACATACAATTTGAACTTCGGGAAGTCATGTCTCCTGGGGAACTATTGTCACCCTAATTTTGAAGCCTTTCTGACAGCTTTCCATACTTTCCCATTTCATGGAATCTCTTTCGTGGTTCCTCGGGTTGGAGGGTTCACAAAATCTCCAATTCTTAGGCATTGTTCACTATGATCGACCAAGGTTTACTATTAATAGTTCATCATGCAACAACCATACTGACCGCCATTAAAAAGAAAAATCATAGACGAGACAGTGAAATTTAACTAAAGCTCGACTCGTCAAATTTAAATTAATTTATCTTCTCTTATTTTCTCTTTTCTTCCCAGAGACATGCAGAAAAGATCTTGCCACACAACGGGATATATATTATAAGTTTCAATATATTAGTGAAAATGAATCCGCCCAGTCGTTTCTCTATTCCATACTTAAGCCACTTTTTTGATTGCGGGTTCTCGGATAGGTGGGCTCACGTTTGCACCTCCAATGTTCTGTGTCCTGCAAACATTACCCAGACTTCCACGATATACAAATTTCCCTTTGGACTTCCCTGTCATACCCTCTTTGGTGTTATGCNATTTTCTCTTTTCTTCCCAGAGACATGCAGAAAAGATCTTGCCACACAACGAGATATATATTATAAGTTTCAATATATTAGTGAAAATGAATCCGCCCAGTCGTTTCTCTATTCCATACTTAAGCCACTTTTTTGATTGCGGGTTCTCGGATAGGTGGGCTCACGTTTGCACCTCCAATGTTCTGTGTCCTGCAAACATTACCCGGACTTCCACGATATACAAATTTCCCTTTGGACTTCCCTGTCATACCCTCTTTGGTGTTATGCGTATTGCACTCAAAAAGTTCTGAGACATACAATTTGACACTCGCGCCCTCACCTCCAATAGTTGTACCTTGTAACCCTATTTTGAAGCCCACCCGACCGCTTTTGATAATTAAACACTCCTTAACTGCTCTTTCCCATCCCTGCGACCTCCGTACTTATTTCTTAATATGCAATTAGAAACCTTTCATGCTAACATCTCACCATGCAGGAACCGTCAACATTGTCATTAATGAGCAAAACACTCGAGGAGATCTCCCATTAATACACATTAAACCAAGATCTGTGGAGAGTTATATTGTCCTTTCTGATTGTTCATCTCAAACACAGGTCATTGCGTTGTCCCGTTCAAGAAATCTCCAATTCTTAATCCCTCATTGTCGTATCCGCCATGTTTGCACTTCTATGTGTGCAATTACTAGTCTTTAATGTTAACAACGCATCATTCAACAGTCATCGAAACTTTCATTAATGAGCGAAAGTCTCGAGAAGATCTCCCATTCACACGCATTGGACCAAGATTTGTGCAGCGTTATATTATCCCTTCCAAATCTTCATTTCAATCATCGTCTGGAGCAAACAAACTTTCTTGTAAACTTATGGCAGCATGTCGACAACAATTTTGTGGATATATACTGAATATCTTCAAACGTCAGGACCAGAACTTCCCGTGGTCCAGGGCATACTTTTACTATTCATCCCGTTCCGACCAGAACGAAGTGATTTGGACCTCTGGAATCGCTCGTGCAGGCTGCGTCCCTATGGTTTTTGACTATAAGGAGGTGGTCTCTTGGTGCACCGAAAAATATATTTCAAGCCAAATAATTATTCCACTGCGCGACCATTCTCCTGTTTCTTTGTCACTTCAGGTCTTCTGCAAGATGTTAATTTAATTTGGATAATTAAAAAACATGATTAGTTTTTTCTACATTTAAATTTAATTTTCATAAATAAAATATTGAATTTTATATATTATTAAAAATATATATATTTTTCTTAAAAAATTATATAATTAAAAATAAAAAATATTAACTTATTGTTTTAATTATTAACAATCTAATATAAATAAGATAAAAATCTTTAAAAAATTAATTAAAAAAGTTTAAAAATAAAACTTGACATATTTATTATACAAAGATATAACTTTTTATACTCATACTTAAAAGATAGATGGATGCACGAAGAAGAATTATACATGGATATACGAAGATTGATGCACGAAGAAGAATTATACATGGATATACGAAGATGGATGCAAACTCTCCCATTAAGAAGAGGAAAATTTTCAATTTAATTTTTTTTCAAACTCTTCATTAAAATTAAAAAAATGCTTATACATTGTTTATTAAGTTACACGATATTTAAAAATTATTCATTGAGAATTCACAAACTCTTAAAAAAAATTTGCGAGAGTTTATGAGAAGGATTCTCTTAAATAGCATTTCTCATAAATAGTATGTTAGCCATTTATAGAAAAAATTATATAGAAATGACTTGTTGAAACCTATAAAGCTTTTCATGAACATTCTTATCTTTTTATATATATATATATATATATAAACATTCTTATTTTTATTTTTATGTTATATTTTGATTCAATTTTAATTTTAAGTAAAGAGATTTAAATATATTTTATTTATTTTAAGTTTCATAAGTAAAAGTTGATTTGAGAGATAAAGTCAATCCATAATAATAATTGTTACATATTTTTTCTCTTCTTTTCAATATGAGCACTCCACCACCTATTCCAAAAACTTGGCCTAACAAGGGGAGGCCCCCCAAAATCACCCTAGAGATCCTTTACAATTATATGGAATCAGTAGAAAAAAGAAGAGAAGAGAGAGATGCCAAAATCCAAATAGAGTTAGAAACATTAGAAAAAAGGTGTGAAGAAAGAGCTACA
>SNQJ01S0163999.1:12111-33375 GCA_010110895.2 Picea sitchensis | reverse complement strand
AACTTTGACAGATATACAGGTTGAGTATGATGAGCCCATTCCAATCTATTGTGATAATACAAGCGCCATCAGTATCTCAAAGAACCCGTTGATGCACTCCATGAAGAAGCACATTCCAGTAAAGTATCACTTTCTACAGGAACAGGTTGCAGAGAAGAACATCAGAGTTGAATATGTGGGCACAAAATAACAAGTGGCAGACATTTTTACAAAATTGCTTCCACGGGAATCCTTTGAGTATTTTCGCCAGAGACTCAGAGTAATTTCTATTCCAAAAAGAATTCTTTTGAATGATTATCTTATATGTCTTAGATTTACACAAGGAAGCACCATAAAGAGGACAATTCAGGTTGGGGGATCAGTTTCAGGAAGAGTTCAGTTAGGGGGAGAAAACCCAGATGGAAATATACCTTTGCCATTAATGAAAAAGGGGGAGAGATTTATCAGATGCAGGCTTAGAGAAATAACATAGAGGCATGGTTCCAGGGGGAGCGATGGTCACATGGGGAGCATGAGTGATATGAATTCAATATTGCATCAGAGTGTTGCCATCAATGTCAAAGGGGGATATTGTTGATTATTTGGATTGGTTGTCATTGATGTCAACCCTTGAAGAAAGTTCGGTAGAAAATTACGGTAGCACAAAGGTTTGGGTAATGGACCCAAGTTTGTTTGATGGATAATGGTATGAGTTTTGATATATTTGTAGGTAATATGGATAGTACATGTCATTCCATTTTCGGTGGTATGTGGAACGCCACATAACTCCTCACGGTTAGAGAGTTATGGCCATGTGAAGTTGGAGAACCTTCATGAGTCATTTAGAAGCCCCAAAAGGTCAAAGTAGTAAAAGTGGTTTAAGATATTTTAGAAGCGGGTTAACCTTAAAATAAGGAAAGTGGGTTAAGATGGTTAGAAGGTAACCCCTTGAGGTAAAGTGAAGTGATGAGTGTACTATAAGTCAAAGTGGATACAAAATAAATTATTTAAATAATAAATTTAATGGATAAATTACTAATTGGACAAGTGGTTAGAAGTTGTTTAACCCCAAAATAAGGAAAGCGGGTTAACATGGTTAAAAGGTAACACCTTGAGGAAGCTACATGAAATTATAAATAAGAGGCAAGGCTCTCTCATTTTAATCACACTTGAGAATATTGAATATCTACAGGTCACTGAGGTAACAAAAGGATATCTAAGCTGAATTTCAAAGGGAAGGTGAAGTAAAGAAGGACCACAAGAGTTTGCCCAGACTAGGCTTCATCCTCGATCAGAGGCAGGACCAAAAATAGCGGGAAGACTAGAAGTTGCGGGAGGACCCCCAACTAGAGAGGCTGATAGATTCCTACGACAAGTGGAGAGGAACCTCACTACTCTCACTCGTGCAGTTCCTATGGATGAGATCGAGGATCTCCCCCCATCTATGTAGCCACATGTAGTAGGGGTGCCTCAAACCTGGGTCTAGTTATTCTAGCATCTTGTGAACATCGTTGTTCACTATAGCAAGGCCAATAGGCCTAGACCTTAGATAGCGTCGGACCATTTTTGTGTCGAGGGCACTTTTTGTACTATGTATTATGAGGGCTTAAGCCTAACAATGTATACCGATGATTTTTTTGAGGTTTTCATGCCCACTTTTGTACTCATGACACTATTTTGGACGCACACACACACACACACAGACACACACATATATTTTTTGTTTAATGGATAACATTTTTTACAATTGTATTTACATGTGTATGTGTGTGCTTTTCTTTTACATGTGATCCAAATGCCAATCTAAAACTTGATTAGCTAAAGTATCAGTTAAATGATTAAATGTTCTAGGAAAATGAATATACGTAATGTAATCAAAAGATCGTTCTAAGAGATGTATCCTAAGGAATCGTCAGTGAAGAGTGGGACCATAAACGTAGTAAACCCCGTTTAACTGGGACACAACTAGTTGAGCATCTAAGTAAACCTAGAGGTGAGAAATTCCATGTGATAAGGCATCATGCAGAAATTCTATCACTACACTGTATTCAACAACATTATTGGTTGCGTCACCTAGAAAAATACCTCCATGTGTGAAAATCACCCAAGATGCAGAAGAAAGCCTTCGAGTGTGTCATCTAGCGTCATCTGCGAACCCAAAGTAAACCTCTGATTCACTTGACATCTGCAACAATGAAAAAGAAGAAATAAGTAACTACACATCCACAAGACAAAAAAGACAAAAATGTATAAAAGGATATACATATATACAAGAAGCCACCTAGGTGACCAACCTAAGAGTAGCACTTCTTGAGTTAGAGCCCATTTCTAGGCTCCGCTAACGCATTTCCCTCAAAATCAACCAAACAATAAGCATCCTTCTCTAAGACATCTTTCACAATGAAAGGTTCGAACCACATGGGTTTGAAGTTTCCTGCCCCCAATAGATATTTGTCTTGATCATAGAACAAGACAAGATCTCCTTCAGAGAAAATCCATGGGGGAACAGATTGATCATACTGACACTTAACTCATTTATTATGAACCTCATTTTCCAGGGTTGCATCATGACGCTGCTCATCGAGCTACTTGAGATATAGACGACATTCCTCAAGCGGTGAAGTGCCGGGTAGTAGCTCCACTGCCAACTTTAAAGAAGGGATATGACACTCAATGGGTAAGAATGATTCTAGTCCGTATACTATTTGAAAAGGTGAAAAAATGGCGGTAGTCTTCACAAACGTTCGATAGGAACACAACGTTGAATACAACATCAAATGACAATTTGACTTGGTTGAATTGATAGTCCGTTGAAGAATAGTATTGAGATACTTATTCACAACTTCAACCTAACCATTCGCTTGCGGGTAATAGGGTGACAAATGTTCCTGTTTGAACCCAAAATTTGATGTTAACTCAATCATCATTTTATTCTCTAAGTGACTGCCATGGTCAGTGAAAATCTCCTTTGGGATACTAAATCTCATGACTATCTGATTGAAAATGAAAAGGGCAACGATTTCACCATCATTGCTAAATGTCAGCATAGATTTGACCCACTTAATGAAGTAGTCTCTTGCTATGATGATGTAACGATGCCCCCTGGAAGAAGTCGGGTGACATGTAGTGAAATCAATCCCTCACTTGGTGAAGGGACCAACAACAATGAATAGAAACATAGGAGCATGGTGTGCCGTCATCTTCCAATAGAAGATCTGGCACGGGTGGCACTTCTTGACCGCCTCAACACAATCCTTGATTAATGAGGGAAAGAAGTATCATGCGTGTAGAATATTTTGTTATGTTGCAAAGCCAGACAAATGATCACCACATGCTCCGATGTGATAGTCATTCAAAATGAGCTTTGCTTCTTCATGAGTGAGACACCGTCGAAGAATGCAATCTACGCCTTGATGATACAAAGTTTTATTGAGAATGCGATAGTTTCATGCTTGGTGTCAAATTTGTCGACGCTCATCATGAGAAGCAGAAGAGGGGCACTTCAAAGGATGAAGATACACAAGTATATCTCCATACTAGGGGTCTGAAGATGTAACTAGAAAAAAATATTCGTTAATAGGTGACTCTTCGAGCGTAATATCACCAGACTTGACCGAAACTTCCGAAATTAGTTTGGAAAAAACCAAAGACTTCTTAGATTTCACAGAGACAAAATCGAAGTCAAATTCCTGTAGGATGACTATCCATCTATTGATCTTCCTGCCAATGACCCTTCATGTTAACACATATTGGAAAGGGTTGATGACGACAATGATGGTGGTCTTGCAAAGCAATATATAGTGATGAAACCGTTGGACAACGTGAACAACTGCCAAAGAAAGTTTCTCAACATGAGAGTAGCTAATTTCTGGTCCAACTAGGCCTCGGATAAGTTAATAGATAAAGTGATATTCAATCATTTTATCCTCTTGGACCAAGACCATGCTGATGGTCGACTTTGCAGCAGCCAGATACAACAAGAAAACTCTGTTATAATTAGAAGGTTGAAACAAAGGGGAAGACGTCGGGGCATGTTTCAAGGCTTCAAAAGAGTGACGAGCAACTTCATTCCAACAGAATGGGACCCCTTTTTTCAAAATATGCATGAACCCTTTAGTGATCTCGACATAGTTAGCGACAAAACACCAAAGAAAATTCACTTTCCCCTGTAAGCTCTGAAGTTGGGGTATTATGCACGGGGGAGGCAATTTAACTATTGCCTCAACCTTTAGAGGATCGACCATGATCCCCATTGTCGACACGATGAAACTAAATAAATGAATCGACGTCATGCAAAAACTGTACTTGTTAGGATTCAAGAGAATCTGATAGTGGCGACATCGCTCAAATATTAGTCATATATGGGTGGGATGATCAGATCTCTTGTGAGAACGTGATGCTATATCATCAAGGTATGCCTCGACTATATGTTTGAGGTCATGAAAGGAGAATGACATGGCCCACTGAAAGGTAGATCCAACATTCTTTATACCAAAAGGCATCTTTTGATATGCGAAGGTACCCCAAGGAAAAATAAAAGCTATTTTATGTTGATCCTCGAGGTTGATTTGAATCTGATTATATCTCGAAAAACCATCCATGAAAGAAAAGACTTCACAATCCACACACTCATCGACAATTTGATCAATAAATGGGGTTGGAAAATTGTCTTTTGGGAAAGCCTTGTTCAAATCACAGAAATCCATACAAACGTGAATCATGCCCTGTTTCTTGTTGACAAGAACTGGGTTTGATACCCATTCTGTCAATTGTATGGGGTAGATAAAACCAACTTTGAGCACTTTCTCTACTTCTTCCTTGATCGTTGTTGCTTTTTGAGGATTGACTGGAAAAAGCTTCTGTTGGACCAGTTTGACATTAGGATAATTCACGATTTCATGTTCGACGATTCGTGGGTTGATGCCTGGCATATCCTCGTAAGACCAGGAAAAAACGTTGCGGAACTCCTTGAATAACTCAGTGTAAATTTGAATCTCTTCGGGGGAGCAATCCACTCTGACGAAAACATTATCCACGATGCCAGGGGTTATGGAGATATTGATAGGAATCATTGCAACAATGCTTTCCATGTTACCCTCATCGTAAAATCCATGTGTAGCCAGAGATTTGATAGGACAAGGGCTATCTCCATTCACGATCAAAACAAACTCTCCTGCCTCGATTCTCCTAAGCTTGGGAAGAAAATAAGATCCATGATGCAGATCATCCAAAGGTCTGTCAGGACCAGTCATTACCTCGAGAATTTCCTCGTTAGAGGGAAAGACCAAGTCTAAAGGATCTTTAGCAGCGAGAGAGTCCTGAGCCCAAATAGGCTCATGAACTAGATCTAGCGCCTATGAGGGAGCTGGATCGGGGCTAGCTGAGGCTTCCTGTATAATGTTGTACACAAACTCAGCCGAGGATAAGGGCATGGCCATGCTAAGGTGCCCGATCCCTTCCATCGAATTCGATGGGGAAGGTAAAGTCCACAGGTCATGAAAGTAGCTCATTTTAAAAGACGTCACTTAAAAGATTGCAACCCTCGACTGGTCGAGAAAAACCAATATAAAATTTACATCATTGGAAGGCAATGGATAATCAAAGGTTACCACCAACGACAAAAATAAACCGACACCTATGTTGACAATGCCAGGCTACAGGTTATCAATCATTGGGACTGCGGAAGCCCTTGATGAAGGGTCTGAATGAGAGAAGGACAACTGGTCTATGGTTACAATTCGACCCTTGTGCAGAAAGCACAAGACCCAAAAAACCATGGCAGCCACCGCATGCATCGCATAAGTCCAAATTCATCCTAACAAAAGATTGTAGTCGAGAGGTGTTGGCCCTTGAACAAGATTTGGGAGATTCTTGGTCATGTTGACCTATTTTGGACTTCGAAAACCTGTCAAAGGAGGAGCGCAAGACGAAGCAGAGATCGTGGGATCTCGGCCCCTTTTTGGGATGTGGGAATATGTAACGGGAATGGGATGTTGGACCATGGGTTTAACCATGTTTAGGCCTATTTGTAATATATAAATAGGTGCTTAGGCTAGATAGAAGTAGTTGTGCATCTATGTGATGTTAGTAGGCAAGTAGGTTAAGTGCCAAAATTTGGATCTATGTGATCAAGACTTGTAAGACTTTGTGCATATTGTGTGAAACTTGCAGAGTTAAGTGCAAGTCATTATAGCAAGACTGTGGAAGGCTTAATGCTGGAACATAAGGAATAAGGATCTAGGGAGCTGCACAGATCTTCTGTCCTGTGCGGAGTAAGGGTTTTGAGGCTCTGTGCTTGTAACCGATTGACTGAAGACAATAAAGAAGAAGAGTTGGTGGACATAGCCCCAGGGTGGGGGTGAACCACGTAAATACTATGCTGTTATGATTTGTGCTTATCTTAATGTGTTTATGACTCTCTAGCTAAGTGCTTTGATATAGATAGATAGATCTGCTTATTCTTTGTGCTATGAATCTTAGATCTGATTTCTATGAATGTGATTAGTGCTTGCTTCTACTAGATCTGATCCATTTGTTTGTGCTAAGTTTTTAATTACATTAGATCAATGTGAATGATGCGATGCTCTATTCTATTTGTGCAATAGTTATTGGTTGAATATTGATGAACTATTGATGATAAGTGCTCTGTTAAGTATTATAATCACAGATCTGTGTCCCAACAAAGGTTGTAGACACTTGAGTCCTGCAACCACCCCTGCCTCTACCTCGGGTGAGACTTCATCTGTTTCGTAGGTGTTGTCGAAAGGGCCAATAGTTAGGGTTTTGTTGGTGCACTGTTGTAGCGTTGAACCCTGGGTCTGCCCCTATGCCAACAAATGGTTCCATTGCCAGGACTTGAAGCTGTGATTGCTGGGAACTTAGAAAGAAGAAGCTCCGTGAAAAGATTCACCCAGAAGTTGTGAACGCTCTGTGCATAGATTTGTCGCGCAATATTCTACTTGATTTATAAAGCTCTGTGCTAAAATAAAGAAGCCCAATCTAAAGAAAAGAAGTCAGATCTGAAGGAGAGAAGCAAGATCTGAAATCTTTTGTGCTCTAAGAAAGGTAAAAGTGAGAATTTCTGATTAAAAGAGGTAAAATTTGCAAGCTCCGTGCTCTGATAAAGGTAAGAATAGTGAAAAGTTTTAGATCTGAAAGCTTTGTGCTCTGTATAAGTAAGATAAGTGGATTTTTTTTTTCTAAAGTATGGATCTAGGTATGTTTGATAGGTTCTATCCTAGCTTGAAAACTAGGGCACTAATAGATGAAAGACGGCTTGATATGAGTAGATCTGATAAGAATAGTGAAATATATGTTATACCTATGCATAGAAAGAATGTTTGGACTAACAAATGGATGTAGGATGCTAGAAATATTTTTTTGCAGGTTAGATACCATGATCCTAGTGCACAGTACCAGAAAGGCTGGGGATCATTTAAAATAAAGAGAGGATTAACCCTCTGTTATAGTTGCAGAAGATCGGGACATATTTCTAAGGACTTCCCTGGGAAAAGACCTAGTTGTCTTTGTTGTAAAGCTATGGACCATGAAGTGTTGGATTTCCCTAGAATGATTTCTAAGCTAGAAGAAATGAATCTGAATAAAGAAAACCCTAAGGCAGATCCAAAAATGGAGGAATCCCAGGAAGAATCAGAGAAAGTATTGCAGCAAATAAACGAAACCTTGAATGACCATCAACATGTCAGACTATCAGAGATATTCAAGGAAAAATAATGCATTGAAGTAAGAATAGGAGACTTCGACATTGACTGTGTTATGGATGAAGAAACACATGTGAATATCATGACAGAAAGAACTTGGGAAGCCATAGGGAATCCTGCTATGATCCCTTCATTAGGAGGAATAGTACTATTCAGAGGAAATATGATAAACCTATGTGGGAAGCTCACTCACATACCTATGAATGTTAATGGAACTTCGATAGAAGAAGATTTTGAGATTATTAAATTTATTAAAGACAACGCCCCATTTGCCATGTTACTAGGAAAACCTTGGATTGATAGAGATCAAACCAAATGAAAGGAAGAAGAACAAGTTTTGGAACAAAAGAAACAAGAGTTAAAATATTTCATGACCAGAAGTATCGCACACTTGATTGCAGAACATGAGAAAAAATCGAAGCTGTTTAACACTAGAGGCTCAGATGTCAAAGCCGCAAGAACATTAGAGGACTCATAGAAGATTGAAGTACTTATCCCAGACAAAGAATAAGTATCACCCTTGAATCTTAGGAAATAATTTCAACAACGCGAAGTAACTATGTTAAGAGAAGATAAGAATCATAATGGAAAAAGGCATACTGAGACGAAGCTCACTGGAAAGAAGGCTAGAAAGATAAGTAAGAAGAGGGCTAAGATTGAAAAGTTACAGAAAGTTCCAGAGGGAACATCACAGAAGGGAAATTTGCAAAATTAGAGCTTTGCCAGGATATCAAAATAGTGACACATGGCACTTCTCCATGACTAAGCAATATAGCCGTTGGGGAATGTTATAACTGTTATATCAATGCTTCGAATGGATAGAAAGACATTTATGGCCAGCCATCTCACCATCCAACCATTGAGACCATGCCATAATGGATAGAACCGATTTAATGAAGACCTCATACCCTTTGCAAGCGAATCGTTGTCGAGTTACCTATTTATCCCACCGCGCCACACACCGAGAACAGTTTTTCCAATTGAAAATTTGAGCCCGCAAATTACGTTGAGTTTATACCATGATCATTATGATTCTACTCTCTCTCTCTCTTGTTACTATGTTTAAGCTACCCCCTCACACCTAAGATTTTTAACCCTGAGCGTGTATGTCGGATGAGTTGAGCGCTACAGAAAGAGTTGTTGAGGAAGTTTTGATTGACCCGATGACTAAAAGAGTCATGTTGATGTTTACAGGTATACAATCATCATCCATGAGAGGATTTCCAGCTTCTCCATCCATTGCTCAAGCCGGACCATCCTGACCATCCAATGAGAAGCGAACTAAGCACAGGGATGATCTTGCGAATGCTAAGTTGATTCTGAGCATATTACCCACCTATATACCACCTTTGAGCGGTGCTGTAAACCGCGACAGCGTACCTAGAGATTTTGAGTACGCCTTGGTCACTACGTACCTCCCGAGGGGGATACACGCAGTACGAGCAGACCAAGATAAGATTGCAACGTTAAAGTTTAGTGACTTCAACCTGGGAGATCACAAATTCTACAACATGTTAGCCCCGCATAAGTACTTGACTAAAACTAAAGGGAATAATTTGAAGATCGTCCCTCAGTCATGGACCCACAACCTTGCGCAGTCCACCCTGCTACACGTTATGAAGATTCTGCATTTCAGACGACACTAGGAGGTGAATGCATGTGTCAAATTGCTGCTGTCTTGTTACCATGGAGGTTATCTATTGTTAAATCGTCACATAACAATGGATCCGATGTTGATAAATCAGATCACTGGGCTTAGTATGCAAGGACCCAACCCACAATATTTCTATCCTGGAAAAGCCATGGACTGCGCTCTCACCCAAAGGATCAAAGACACTTATGGTGATATTGAGAAAGGAATGTGATGCTACAAGGTAGCTTCTATCCAGAGTGGCGGAGTGTGCCTCGCCTGTCAGATGATTGCAGGGAAGTTAGTACGCAAGAACATACCCACCCAAGTGACTGGTTTTGTAGTCGACCTCACAGGGAAGTGCGTAGAGGGCCTACAAATGAATTGGGTGAAGTACCTGGTAAACCAACTAGAACTTGACCGTAGAGAAGCGCAAGATCAAGGGTACAAATTCCACTTCAGTTGGGTATTGATCCTGATCGATTTCATTGCCTGGGAGATGCCAGAAGGTGCGATCCTCCCGGACATCGAGCCCTTTGAACCATTGGCTGTGAAGTTCAACACAATGTGGCATTCAAGTGACATGAATAAATAGTGGCAGTCCAATGCTATATTTCATGCATACTACAACTAGTTGAAGGTAGCTATATAGTCCAAGCCTCGCATGACGCCAAATACTTTACACAGGTTCTGGCCTTTGATGAAGTTCAGCGCATACTTCCTTTTCATTTATATCATTGTGCGCGCTGATGAGCACAAGAAGCAACTTCAATCCTACTACAAGCTAACGGAGGAGGACTTGGAGGATATCACTAAGGACTGGTCAGACCTCCTCATTCTAGCAGACCTTGCGGAGATATCCGATATAAACAGTCTAGAAACTATGCAGGATATGCCCGGACCTAGTAGGATGAAGAAAACTGAAGAGGTTCAGTATTTAGATAGTGCATCTGCGAAGACTCCTTCCATCTCACTAGATCAAGGAGGTGATGGTGGAGAGATAGATGGCGCAGAAGTTGAACAAAAGAAAGGCGAGTTTACACCACCTAGAGATGAGGAGGACCCCTCGAAGAAAAGGAAGGTTTACCCCCTGAAGCCTTCCTCTCGGAAGAAATCAAAATATTCTATGACAAAAATGCAGACTATCCTCACCTCAGATGACTTCGATTTAATTATAGAGGCCCTGAATGATGGTTCACTGGAGATAGAAGAAAAATAAGAGGCTAAGAAGGAAGCGATGTACAATAGAATCAAGATTGAGCTCCAAGGAGTGCAACAAGCACTACAGTCCAGCCGCGTAGTCCCCACTATGCCTCTATCAACAGGAACACCAAAACTGGGAGATGAGCCAACTCAACTCCACCAAAGAGACAGTCGAAGCTCGACTTCGATGAGCACAGGAAGAAACAACGCAATCCACCTAGGCTTTGAAACAAGTACAAGGAGTCCTTGTAGAGAAACACAATAATGCATAACGAGACAAGCTTGATCTCCAGGCAAAGTTCAACGAAGAAAAATCCCAAATGCAGAAAGAAAAGGAACAACTGCTCACAGAGCAACTTGAAGTAAAATAAATGGTCAACAGAGCGCTTCACTCTGTGATAGTCATAGAAGTAAAGGCCGAAGAGAGAATTCCACAACAAATAATGCAACTTGAACAAGTGATCCAACAACTACAACAACGCATAGCAGATTTGGAGCTACGCACAGTACCCGAGACCCCTCAAGATGTAAGAGATCAAAGGGAAGCAACTGCCAAGAGCGTAGTTGAGAGACTGAAGCCTCTTGCCGGGGAGTGCAAGCAACTGAGTAACCACAGTGCCCAAACGTATGAGAAGCTCGTTGAGAACCTAGAATTGTAGGCACTGGAGTCGTAGCTCCAGGACGCAAAGAAACACGCAGAGATACTATTGCTGCAGCTGAAGGCACTGTCAGCTGTAGAAAGAATGAAGCGGTCTCAAGAGCAGTGAACTGTCCAATAGCACATCCATACGATTCAAAGAAAATTTATGGAAGTAACTCAATGGCTCCAACCTGTGCAAGATAAGGCCTATCAATTGTTCACAAAGGTCAAGAGCTGAGGAGAAGAGCTAGAATAGGTTGTTAATGCAGCAGAACAATGCCTAGAAGGGCCAGTGAACGAAGTAGTAATCCAGGAGTTCGTCGAGCAAGAGGTCATAGTACAACAATAGGTTGAAGCAGCTCAAGGTGTTCGAGGAAAAAGTAGTTAAACCAGAGTGACTCGGGACGATTCACATGTGAGTGTTGGGGGCCTGTTGGCCCTTGACCAAGATTTGGGAGATTCTTGGTCATGTTGACCTATTTTGGACTTCGACAGCCTATCGAAGGAGGAGCGCAAGACGAAGCAGATATCGTGGGATATCAACCCCTTTTTGGGTCCTTTTAGGGACATGGGAATATGTAATGGGAATGGGATGTCGGCCCATGGGTTTACCCATGTTTAGGCCTATTTTGTAATATATAAATAGGTGCTTAGGCTAGATATAAGTATTCATGCATCTATGTGATGTTAGTAGGCAAGTAGGCTAAGTGCCAAGAATTGGATCTGTGTGATCAAGACTTTTAAGGCTTTGTGCATACTGTGTGAAACTTGCAGAGTTAAGTGCAAGTCATTGTAGCAATATTGTGGAAGGCTTAGTGCTAGAACATAAGGAAGAAGGATCTAGCGAGTTGTGCAGATATTCTGTCCTGTGCGGAGTAACGGTTTTGAGGCTTTGTGCTTGTAACCAATTGACTGAAGACAATAAAGAAGAAGAGTTGGTGGACGTAGCCCCAGGGTGGGGGTGAACCACATAAATGATGTGTTGTTATGCTTTGTGCTTATCTTAATGTGTTTATGACTCTCTAGCTAAGTGCTTTGATATATATAGATAGATCTACTTATTCTTTGTGCTATGAATGTTAGATCTGACTTCTATGAATTTGCTTAGTGCTTTCTTCTGCTAGATCTGATCCATATGTTTGTTCTAAGTTCTTAATTACATTAGATCAGTGCGAATGATGCGATGATCTGTTCTATCTGCGCAGTAGTTATTGGTTGAATATTGATGAACTATTGATGCTAAGTGCTCTGTTAAGTATTATAATCACAGATCCGTGTCCCAGTTAAGGTTGCAGACACTTGAGTCTTGCAACCACCCCTGCCTCTACCTCGGGTGAGAGTTCATCTACTTTGTAGGTGTTGCCGAAAGGGCCGGTAGTTAGGGTTTTGTTGGTGCGTTGTTGTAGCATTGAATCCTGGGTCTGCCCCTGTGCCAATAAGAGGCGCATCGACTACATCAACTTCAATGCACACAATTTTACCTCCTAATTGCACAGGGAAAGAAGGAATTATTTCGTGTGGTCTAAATGAACGACCGTCAAAATACGTAAGAAACGTAGGTGATAGAGACAAATTAGGTTGGCCAATGGCCTTTCAACATGCAAACAACATCATGCAAGTTGAGGCACCCTCATCTACCACTGTACGAAAAATGTTTTGTGTCAAAGATTTTGTGGTGTATGCCACTACTATCTAAAAGGTGACGTGGTGAGGAAGACGAGGTTTAAAGTTGGTTGGATAAAAAATGATCATTCATGGGTTACTAGTCTCTATCGCTCCCAAGGTGAACAACAAAGATTTTCTCTGTGAGGGGAAACTCTGGAGAACCTCCAGAGGAGACATCACACAAGGGGTCTGTGCCAGATCCTCCACGACAGAGTAGTTCTGAGAGGCCCTCGTGTTTGGATTATGGG
This sequence comes from Picea sitchensis, assembly GCA_010110895.2. Classification (NCBI taxonomy): domain Eukaryota; kingdom Viridiplantae; phylum Streptophyta; class Pinopsida; order Pinales; family Pinaceae; genus Picea; species Picea sitchensis. The sequence continues at coordinate 20,289 of SNQJ01S0163999.1, read as the reverse complement.
AAGCCTTCTTAAACACACCTTTAGGGACGCAAGTCATTGTCTCTCCCACTATCTTCTCAATTTGTAGAGGAGTCAATGGCTTAGTGTCCTCCTTGCCCTTCTCGACAGATTCTGGTGTTTCATAGTCACGAGTCCTAGTGGATAAATGAGCATCGACATTCATCATGAAAATGTTCATGGCTGGGTTGTTAGGAGTAGGCACCGGGGGTCCTTGACTGCCCCCATCCACACTCGTGGATGCGGAAGCCTAAGCCATATTTTTCTCTTGTGGAAACGTGTTTGTCAACACATCACGTTGTTACTATGCTAGTAGCTTCTGGGCTTCTACAAGATGAGGGCATAGGTGAGTCAGGTGGTATTCCATGCAAATATTACAAAGATACTTCTTCTTCTCAGTTTTCTACCCACCAACATTCTTAGCAACTTTTTAATCCCCTTTACCCTTTTTGTTTCTCTTTTTCTTCTTTCCCTTGGTTGGCCTTGGGAGTCGTCGAATGCACACTGTGTACATTTGACATCTGGGTAGTGGGGGCAGTCGAAATAGGAGTCTGGCTGGCCACGATCTACTGTATCGAAAACTGTTGCAACTGATTCGACAACAAATATATGGGATTTCTTTGTGCTGAGCCCACTATGCCATCAATGTGGGGCCCATAATTTTTTTTTTACTTATCGAGAGTAGACCAGTTGCGTGTCGGGTAAGATCTTGTAAATCATGCTAGAATGAGAGTAAATCAGTTCTAGCTGTTGGGCTCTTATAATATCTGCTTTCTCAGAAAATACCCCGGACGTGCTACGTCTTTGGACACACAAGGAACCAAATACTTCAAAAACCACTCAAGAAAGAAAGCAGAAGGGAACTTGACCTTAATCAAGCTCTTTCTTCGTCACCATTCTCGGATATGATCAAAGATATGGACAACCTTGGTTTTTTCAAAGTTGGCTAACAACTCGGTGCTGACATCATATCTCACTGGTAAATGGAAATGGTTCAAGAAAACCATCGTCGGATCATTAAAGTAATAGTACCTTGAGTTTTTGAGCTCGATATACCACTTCACAACACCCCTTATAAGAGTGTGTTGAAAAAGGTGAAACTGAACAGAGTCATCTTTCAATGAGTTTGATGAGAACCACGAGTGAAAGGTAGTCACATGATCACCTGGATCTTCACCGGGCTTGCCCTCAAATTTTGGAATATCTGAAGGCAAATCAGTTGTCATAAGGGGCCAACACAGATTGTGACAGATCGAGTCATTCAATAATCTCGACAAGTCTGACAAATACAGGTTTTCTAGAAAGGGTAGTTTTGGTTGTGGATTATTTACAAGAAAACAGGGTCCTATATTTTGACAAGCACCAAGTTGCCAGGAAAAGTTGGATTGCTGGCCAGGGTTTTGGTAGAAACAATGGCCTTGACCAACAAAAGGAAATTACATTTTTTGAGGCATAATCAACTGACTCCTAAAATTGGACAACATAGCCTGCACAAGGATTGCTCTCTATGTTGTGTTCCAAGAACCTTGGTTGAGTATGCCTCAAGCCAATCTGCCCGACATAGGTACCGAACCTTGCCCAAGGTTCCATTGAGTTTGGAAGGGGTTTCCCCCGACCGACATTCATTGCAAGGGAAATCATCCCTGCCAAGGATTCCAAAGACCCTGTGTGGAGTATACTCTAGTTGTCGCTCCCTGTAAAGGAATGGTATCTTGCATGGGGTTTTGTTGACCAAATTTGGGGTTTCCCCCAGTTGGGAAAGAGGCCAAAGAAAAGGCGTTGGTCCCAAAATGCACCAAACAAATAGAACAACATAGATGCCACTGACGTTGTGTAGGAAAAAGGTCCCAAACTGCCTCCCCTAAACAAGCTATAATTAGCGTTAGGCCCGATTGGATGCTAGAATGTGCCACCGAGAGAAGGGGATGGAGGAGGTATATGACCCCCACCATAAGGGATAACATTAAAATAGGCAATAGTGCCTGTGGCTGATCCTTGCAAGGGAACGTTAGAGCTCCCTTCCCTTAGACCCATGGTATTTAAAGTAGAGTAAGTAAGCACTAGATTCATATGAAATTCGAGCATCCCATATGAGAAGAGAGCATATTTAACATTCCGAGTGAACATAACAGTGGTTGAATTCGTCAGAGTGATCGAACCACTACCTGAAGTCATGAGTGTCGAGACAGTTGTTGTCTTGATAGGTGAAAGTGGGGGAGGAGGTACAATTCCCCCTCCAATGGTAGCCATAATGGGAGTACGAGGACTCCTGGATGAAGTATTGACATTTGATTCCATTTCCGCTCACCAAACAAACTGGTCCTCAGAAGATGTCACCGTGGGAGGGACAATTTTGATTAGGATCAGTGACAAGAAGTCGATGATCAGAGGATTTTCTAGCTTGAAACCCTCGGTCTCGAGGTGAGAAATGATAGATTACTCCGGTGTCAGAAAATATCCTCTCAGAGCAGACTCAGGCACAGTTTCCTACGACCCGATCGCTTTGAATGATCCTTATTGAGAAAGTGTTCGCCTCAATGGTGGTAGAGGTGGCTCCAAGGTAATAGGTGATAGACCCTGAAGCCTTCACGACTGGTGGGGCTGTTGATATTCCACTTTATGAAATGATCAAACGACACACTAGGGATTTAATAAGATGGAACACAAATCACACACTAAGAGTTTCCTAAAGATAAATCAAGCATTCAACTAACTAGAGGGAAGGACAATTACACCAATCGACACTAGAGAAACTAACTAGTGCAAGTGAAACTCAAACACGGAAGGACCCTCCAGGCATACTCTGTGAAGTGCGGTTGGACGTTTGCCCTAGGTACTGCGGTATACATCCACAATCACCTGTGTAAGTCCATAAAATATGGGAACCTAAGTTTCCATCTCGCAGTCAGTCACTAGGCGGGTACAATCGATAGTCGAACATATTGTAATGAGCAAGATAACAAGTCTGAAGCCGTTCAAGGGTGCTGAAAGCAATTGGTATGGAAGACAATTGAGAATATCAAATGGATTCAAGATCCATGAATATCTGTAGGAAAATGTGATCAATATCGTTTCTGAGAAAGACCTTGAATATACAATCCCCACTACATTCAATTCATCTTTGGAGGGTTATCCCCTCTACCTTTCCTTACAAGACCTTGTGTTTATCCCCTATGTTAGAGGGGGGTCCCGGTTAACTCTTACGAAGATGGAATAAAGAAACTCCCTATCTCAGACTCCAATATTTGTTTTAAAATGGCTTTGAAGGGTTTCCTCTTCACACTTAATTAAAGGCCCTAAAACCCTAAACTAGTTGGTGAACCCTATAAACAAAAAGTCTAATATATTTTAAGTTAAGCGTTAATTTTAAGGCTTGATTTACACAAAGGATGTGATCGTGCAACTAATGGTGTTTTAAAGAGACGAATAAGGAAGATAATTTTAAAGCATTTGAAATCAAAAGATACTTCGAACTTAAAGCAAGGCTTGTAAAAATATTTGTAAAATTCAACTTTTTTAATCAATGTTTCAAGATCTTGTAAATGAAAATTTCCTAAAAAGTGCTTTCATTTGACTAAGAAAAAATACTTGTATTTCAGGAAATCAAGAAAGAACTTTGAAAATGAGACTCTTTTCTTCTGCAAACAAACAACCTAGGCTACTTTACTAAACTAAATGTAAGAAAAGAAATTCTTTTTGATTTTTTCGAACTGCTTTAATAAGAAAAACTAAAGTGAACTTTTTTTGTTTTTCAATGCAAGAAACAGGAAAAAGAGAAAACATAACCCAAGATTGACAGAGACCCTAAGACAACTGCGTAAACACAGGGATTCAAACAAGAAACCAAAAGGAGGATCAAAAACTTGGAAGTTCACTCTAAACCTCTAGGGAAAACAAAAGAAAACTAAGACACAAGTTAACAACGAATATTCAACCCAAGCTAAGGCCAAAAATAGAGACTCTGGAAGACTCAAGAAAGTCCTGAGAAGCCTAAACTTCTATCAGGAAAGAGACATACATCTCTTTGTTAAAAAACACTTCCAATATACAGAGACATGAGTTGTTGCATCGACATCCGACGTATGTATGTGGGCTGAGCCAAAGCAGAGCACATACACCTCTGATACTTTTCAAAAAATAAAAAGACAAGGTAGACTGATAGGAAAAGGAAAGCTGGTAGGCACGTTGCAGGTGACTAGAAACCCTTAAAAGACTCAGAGAACTTGACTAAAACTCAAAAGGAAGTCAAGAAGCCAATTAAAAACCCAAAAAAATCCCTCTAAAACCCTAAAGAGACTCCCCAGTGGAGTCGCCAATTCTTCTAGCGGGAAAATCCTTTTATAACTATACCAGGGTTCTAAGTATAGACAGAGCAATGACTCCCTTAAAATTCAGTCTAATTCCTACACTAACCCAAAGATTCCATACATATGAATGAAAAATGATAGAAGAGTAAGTCAAGAGAAATACCTTCGATCCAAACGTTTGATGCTGACCTCCTCAAGCTTCGTTGCTTCCTTGGATGCTGGTCTCCTCCCAAAGCTGACTTGCATCAACTCTTAGGAAAACAAGGCTACCGATATTCTATCTCTATTCATAAATTAGGGTGAGATATAACTCATTATGCATAAACCAAATAAAAATCATAAAGATATCATTTGGGATAGGGAAACTAATTCTTTTATTCATTATTCAAATATTGGAGATTACAACATTTGCAGGCCAGCGCTCCGCGAACCTAGTCCAGTCTCCTCTTAACTTTGCTCCAAGCGCACCTTCCAAATGCCTTCTCTCACAATCTTCTGATCACTCTAATGGAAGAGAAGGGATTGTATGGGAGAAAATGGCTAGAGAGGGAATGATAAGGCAAGAACTCAAAAAAATTGCAAATACTTGGGCAAGGAGGGAAAGGGAATTTGGGAAGAGTTTCACCGTTCTAATGCTTGGTTGTGGAATGAGACCCCAAGACCTCCTTTTATATGACAAAAGGATAGTTATTTGGTTTGGGGACAGGATATAGTGGCTGAAATGGTTGGGAAACCTCTAATATCCCGTTAAGTCCACCAAATTACTTGCAACTTTTGGAGGTATACACATGCTATTTAATGTGAAAATAGCATATGTATGTGGGCTGTTTAGAATGCAGAAAGCATATGTACGTGTGAAGTAGTGCAGCAGGGCATGTACATGCTCCAAAAAATGTTTTTTTAAATACAATTCCTCAACAATGATTTGGAAAATTATGCAAGTAGGAAAGCCAATGCCATGTATGCATAAGTAGGGCATTTTAGGGCTATAACACAATGTAGTTGACATGGTGACCCAAAATAAATTATGCCCATAATTTTCTCAAAAAATATAAGGGCACCTCCCTGTTATTGCAAGGAGGTTTATGAAAAACCATATACCAACTATCCATCCAGTTTTGACTAATATGTGGATGGATACACCGACCAATACAAATACATTTTTTGGTCAAAGGTAGTTCTTGTCCATTTCGAGGATCCCTCAAAATAGACAATAGTTCATTTTTTGAAATATCCAAGTCTCTAACTTAGTTTCTATCCAATCCAGTGCTGTAGTACTCAAACATTCTTTCCTTATACTCAGAAATAGGATTCAATTCCCCTTGGGCACTTGCAATGGACCTCACAATGATGCCCAAAGAAGTAGCCAAGGACACTCTACTTGGTTCTCTGGTGCCCCTTAATTGATCTACAAGTGGTCTTAATGTATCCAACCCATCATCAATTTTGATGTTTATATTGGGTAGTTGTGGCGGGTTGGGTTTTTTCTCTCCTTGGTCTGGACAAGAGTATTTCCATAACAAAATCCCTACGCAATCCACCAGATGGAAAAAACTAAGGGAAAACCTACCCACTCTCACCTCAGATAGGTGTTCTCATCACTTTAGAGGTGAAGTGATCACCTCAAGGGGGGAATCCTGGTGACCCTAGGGAAATGAGATAGAAAGTGAGATGATGAGATGGATTCCCCTATAGGTCAATTTTCTATGTGGAATATGGCTTTGATGACACGTCTTGGTGGTGGCCAATGGTTGCCAAGAAGTATGAGTACTTGCAAAGGGTTATTGTACATGTCCAAGACACAATAAAAGCCAAGTATGCACACAATATATTAGGTGGAAAAGAAATCTATTTTTTTCCCTAATTGCAACAGTAAACAAAGATATATATCAACAAAAGAAAGATTTTTAGATTTTCTAAAAATATGTTAAAAGTCTATCAAATGAAGCAAGCGAAAAGTTAGCAAAACACTAGTACAAATCAAGTGTAACAATATAAGATTTTAGCATCAATGTAAGGTTGTTATAGACAAGTATTGTAGAGAAATATTTGCAGTCTTATGGCTATATAAAATAAGTTGTTATAGAATAAAAATCAGCCACTAAAAATCACAAGTAATCCACCCAAAAGATGCGCTGAGACTAGTAGATTATAGGGGTAAATTATTAACATTTTTTTACGATTAAACTATGTGTTATTTAGAGATTTGTTTAGGGTTTGTTGCAGCCCTAGTGGCTGTAAATTTTTTTTAATACAGCAGAAAGAAGTCATTGAGAAAACAAAACACCTTATAGGCCTTAGTGAGCTCTAATCACATAGAATAGATTCTAACTTTGACAATTTCAATATCTCATGATTTCACGTATTCCAATGCAATGATTTAATTTCTCCAATGCAAGGAGATTAGTGCCTTTAACCATAGGGTTATGGATTCATAAAATTTAAATATATACTTGAGCTAGTTCCTTGGGGGTGTAATGCCTTTTACTCCCCAAGGAAAGCTAAACTAGCTAGGAAAAATCCTAGGAGGGTGTAAACCCTTTTAGTCCTCCAAATATTCCTTTATGCAAAAAGTTATTTCAAGACAAAATGATGGGCTTAGTGGCGTTGTATTCCCTTATACTCCCCAAAATATTAGAAAATTAACCTTGTAACCAAGAAAATAAGCAATAACAAGAGAGATTCCTTACCTAGTCCAAGCATTAATAAGATAAACCTCTTTTTAACTAAGAAAATCCACCATAAAGAAAGAAATAAGCCTCCACAAGAGATAGCACATCATAATCCATACAATATCCAAAGATAAACCATTACAAGAGAAAGTGACAAGAGAGATATGCAAAATTTCCCAAGTAAGGCGCAAATTTCAGCTAAGGAGTCTCTCTCACAAAGGAGAGTTATGATCCAAATGATCTCTATTTATACAAATCCTCTAAAAAATAGTTTGTCCATATAATTTAGGGTAAAACACAAGATAAGGGGTCAAAAATCATTATCTTTCCCCTTTACAAAATAATATTATTTAAAGCATACTTTTGCACATAAAAGAAACCCTAAAACATGACGTCACCCTCCTTTTGGGTAAGTTTTGACACTTTAGGTCAAATCGTTGAGTTGGAGATGGGTGAGCTAGGCCTCCAAAGGCCAAGTGTCTTCTATCCAAGCCTCTCCTCAACAATCCATGGGTTATTTTCTTCAAAACGTGCCAAGTTTCCTCAACCACCACCAAACCCTAGCCCTGATGTGATGTCAAACCCTCAAAGGTGACGTTTTGGCCTCCTTAGGAAAATAGTTTGGGTGGTAGGGGATATGTTAGGTCCTCCATGATATCTTATAGGCCTCCAAAGGAACATAGTCATCATCCAACATGTGGGCCCTGGTATCCAACCTGTGGGATTCAAGCCCCATGGAAGCCCAAGCTAGGCTTGTTCCTCCAAAGCTATCCACCAGCTGAGTCCTGCAAATACAAATGGATATGCCCTCCAAGGATCTCAAGTCAAATGCATAATTGTTAGTAAATAAAATCAATAAAAGAGCCATATAAGCATGTACATCCAAACCACCTCATCCAAATAAACCAATGCTCAAAGACCCTATTCAATTTTCCAATTTTAGGTATGGGAGGGTTGACAAAACGACCTATTGGGTGAATCATACTCAAGATTAGGGGTCTTTCCTGAGGGGTCCTCTTTATAACTCATGTGGATGAGGTGTGATGGATGGGGGGGAGAATTTTTGGTATGGATTTCATGACATACAAGTGGTTGTAGTATCTCACTTATGGGTGCCTTTGTAGAGGGTGTGTTGCACCTTCATTTTCAATGCAACCTTTTTCCAAACCCAATTATTTCCTTTTATTCTTTTAGGATGTTTC
>SNQJ01S0163999.1:0-12101 GCA_010110895.2 Picea sitchensis | reverse complement strand
CAGTGCTGTAGTACTCAAACATTCTTTCCTTATACTCAGAAATAGGATTCAATTCCCCTTGGGCACTTGCAATGGACCTCACAATGATGCCCAAAGAAGTAGCCAAGGACACTCTACTTGGTTCTCTGGTGCCCCTTAATTGATCTACAAGTGGTCTTAATGTATCCAACCCATCATCAATTTTGATGTTTATATTGGGTAGTTGTGGCGGGTTGGGTTTTTTCTCTCCTTGGTCTGGACAAGAGTATTTCCATAACAAAATCCCTACGCAATCCACCAGATGGAAAAAACTAAGGGAAAACCTACCCACTCTCACCTCAGATAGGTGTTCTCATCACTTTAGAGGTGAAGTGATCACCTCAAGGGGGGAATCCTGGTGACCCTAGGGAAATGAGATAGAAAGTGAGATGATGAGATGGATTCCCCTATAGGTCAATTTTCTATGTGGAATATGGCTTTGATGACACGTCTTGGTGGTGGCCAATGGTTGCCAAGAAGTATGAGTACTTGCAAAGGGTTATTGTACATGTCCAAGACACAATAAAAGCCAAGTATGCACACAATATATTAGGTGGAAAAGAAATCTATTTTTTTCCCTAATTGCAACAGTAAACAAAGATATATATCAACAAAAGAAAGATTTTTAGATTTTCTAAAAATATGTTAAAAGTCTATCAAATGAAGCAAGCGAAAAGTTAGCAAAACACTAGTACAAATCAAGTGTAACAATATAAGATTTTAGCATCAATGTAAGGTTGTTATAGACAAGTATTGTAGAGAAATATTTGCAGTCTTATGGCTATATAAAATAAGTTGTTATAGAATAAAAATCAGCCACTAAAAATCACAAGTAATCCACCCAAAAGATGCGCTGAGACTAGTAGATTATAGGGGTAAATTATTAACATTTTTTTACGATTAAACTATGTGTTATTTAGAGATTTGTTTAGGGTTTGTTGCAGCCCTAGTGGCTGTAAATTTTTTTTAATACAGCAGAAAGAAGTCATTGAGAAAACAAAACACCTTATAGGCCTTAGTGAGCTCTAATCACATAGAATAGATTCTAACTTTGACAATTTCAATATCTCATGATTTCACGTATTCCAATGCAATGATTTAATTTCTCCAATGCAAGGAGATTAGTGCCTTTAACCATAGGGTTATGGATTCATAAAATTTAAATATATACTTGAGCTAGTTCCTTGGGGGTGTAATGCCTTTTACTCCCCAAGGAAAGCTAAACTAGCTAGGAAAAATCCTAGGAGGGTGTAAACCCTTTTAGTCCTCCAAATATTCCTTTATGCAAAAAGTTATTTCAAGACAAAATGATGGGCTTAGTGGCGTTGTATTCCCTTATACTCCCCAAAATATTAGAAAATTAACCTTGTAACCAAGAAAATAAGCAATAACAAGAGAGATTCCTTACCTAGTCCAAGCATTAATAAGATAAACCTCTTTTTAACTAAGAAAATCCACCATAAAGAAAGAAATAAGCCTCCACAAGAGATAGCACATCATAATCCATACAATATCCAAAGATAAACCATTACAAGAGAAAGTGACAAGAGAGATATGCAAAATTTCCCAAGTAAGGCGCAAATTTCAGCTAAGGAGTCTCTCTCACAAAGGAGAGTTATGATCCAAATGATCTCTATTTATACAAATCCTCTAAAAAATAGTTTGTCCATATAATTTAGGGTAAAACACAAGATAAGGGGTCAAAAATCATTATCTTTCCCCTTTACAAAATAATATTATTTAAAGCATACTTTTGCACATAAAAGAAACCCTAAAACATGACGTCACCCTCCTTTTGGGTAAGTTTTGACACTTTAGGTCAAATCGTTGAGTTGGAGATGGGTGAGCTAGGCCTCCAAAGGCCAAGTGTCTTCTATCCAAGCCTCTCCTCAACAATCCATGGGTTATTTTCTTCAAAACGTGCCAAGTTTCCTCAACCACCACCAAACCCTAGCCCTGATGTGATGTCAAACCCTCAAAGGTGACGTTTTGGCCTCCTTAGGAAAATAGTTTGGGTGGTAGGGGATATGTTAGGTCCTCCATGATATCTTATAGGCCTCCAAAGGAACATAGTCATCATCCAACATGTGGGCCCTGGTATCCAACCTGTGGGATTCAAGCCCCATGGAAGCCCAAGCTAGGCTTGTTCCTCCAAAGCTATCCACCAGCTGAGTCCTGCAAATACAAATGGATATGCCCTCCAAGGATCTCAAGTCAAATGCATAATTGTTAGTAAATAAAATCAATAAAAGAGCCATATAAGCATGTACATCCAAACCACCTCATCCAAATAAACCAATGCTCAAAGACCCTATTCAATTTTCCAATTTTAGGTATGGGAGGGTTGACAAAACGACCTATTGGGTGAATCATACTCAAGATTAGGGGTCTTTCCTGAGGGGTCCTCTTTATAACTCATGTGGATGAGGTGTGATGGATGGGGGGGAGAATTTTTGGTATGGATTTCATGACATACAAGTGGTTGTAGTATCTCACTTATGGGTGCCTTTGTAGAGGGTGTGTTGCACCTTCATTTTCAATGCAACCTTTTTCCAAACCCAATTATTTCCTTTTATTCTTTTAGGATGTTTCCAGGTTGAAGCCAAGGTGGGGATTCTACCTAAGTGTTATCACTGAAATTTCGTCCACAACATTGCATGCAAATGGTTACAGGAATACAACATCTCCAAACACCTATTAGTTCACCTGCAACACCAAAAATGCATTTCCAAGGGGAAAAAACTATACATCTGGTCAAAAAATTGACATGTGCTGAAACACTAAAGGAAGTGCACACACAGTGCGAGGGCCAAAGAAGCCTATAGAGCACACAATGCGCCATATGCGCGACTGTGTATGAGAAAATCCGCACACTCCTATGAACAACACATTTATGATTATTTTCAGCCCCTCACACACTTCTGGACCAACTCCCAACTTGATTTGACCCTCAAATCATAGATGAATCTGAATGGGGGGATGGTTAAATACATAAGGGTGCACTAAAGGGCCCCTTGTCCACACTAAGAACCAGTTGGATATTGCCTCAAATACATGCTATAAATGGATGCCATGGGTGCACTAAGAATTTAAGAATCTCATAGTATTGTTATGTTGCCTCAATCCTCCTTCAAGAAACCTCTTTTCTTCTTGGAGCATTCTAGAAACATTCCAATAAGATACTATCCTCACCTCTTGAGGGAATAGGCTTGGATTTCTTCACCATTTTCTTTCTAGTTTATCATTGTAAGAAGAGATCTCAAATAGGGGACTCAAGATCCCTCCCAAGGATGAAGAGGGGACCCATAAGTCCTCCTTTGTCTATGGTGTTTGCCAACTAATATAGTTATCCATTGGTGGCATAATCTCAGTCATTTGGTTGATTGATTTTGGTTCAAAGTTTCTTATGCATTTTAGTTTTATTTCTTTAGTTATTTTCTTAGTTGTTTGTTTATTTCATGTGCTTGGATTGTTTAATTCATACACTAACCTATGTATTGTCTAGCAGGCCCAACTAGACTTGTAAGTGCCCTTGTTTTGCTCACCCAAGTGGCGAAACAGGCACAACATATTAGCGACCATACTAGGGATAAGGTATCAATTTCCTCCCTATTTGGGCTGTTTGAGCACTTATTTTTGACCCATTGAGCCTTACCTGTCAAGAGATAAGTTTGGAGATGGAGGAGGAGAATTCCACTTAAAATTCCACCCCCCGACGCATATCAAAACGTGCACGGGTATTCCATCCCACAAACGCACATTCCGAGCATTGTGCGCCAACATCACTTCATTTCTCTACGCATTCTGTGTAATGTGCACCAAAAGGTCTTCATTTCTCTGCACATTGTGTGCCCATTGCGCCTTTGTCTGAACTGTAACCCGTGCATCTGTCTAGAATTCCAAAATTGTAAGAGTTTTTGTGATGATTTGAAGGCCCCTAGCCTTCAAAATATTGCGTTTTTTCAAATTGTAAATGCACTACACTTAGATTCCTTTCCCACATGAAAGGTTAGTCAAAACATAGGCACTTAGGGGTTTAAAAAGAACCACATTTATCCTCTTTTTCTTTAGTTTCCACATGGATGGCTTGTTTTGATTGTAAAAGTTAAGTTAAGAGTTTTTGCTATCACATATAAAAAAACTTGCATTGGGACCATAAATCAAATTTTAATCATTGAGTATGCTCTTCTCTTGCACCATAGAGCGATCTTGAGAATCAGGAAGACGATTAAGGGGAAATTTCATCTCCCTTAACAAAATATTTTAGGAGAGGACAAATCCCCCCTATGGCTCCTCTTAGTTTCTTTTCAAACATCTTAAATTTGTAAGGGCCCATACATGCCCACATGTTGCAAAAACAGGATAGTTTTTGAAGATACTTTCTTAGTTTACATCACTAGGAGAGTTTAAAGATCAAAGTAATGGGCCCATACATGCCCACATGCTTACAATATAGGATAGTTTTTTGAATCCTTCTTAGTATAAATGACATTAGGGAGTTTAAAGGATTGGTAAGGACCCATATGTCCAGATGATAGTTTTTTAGGGATTTTAAAATTCTGCAAGGTTGTACTAATGACATCTAACAAGATAGGTAATCAAGATTTGTAAGGACCACAAGAAGTCCACATGTTGAAAATTGACACCTAACTTATTAAAAATTTGGCACATTTGCTCACTTTCTCACACATAAAGTCACTCCTCACTCACATAATTTCATCTCGAATTGTGGAGGTTGAAGTAGGTTTCCTCCAAACATTAGAAGTTGACAATTAGGGAACTTTAAAATACTCCAAGTCAAGTGTTCCTAACACCATAAGGGAGGCAGATACCTGTGAAGGGTCAAAGGCCGAGGTTCGGTTTTTCTGTGCGTCCCCCCTTGAGTCACCCAACTCTTGGAAGGGAGCCAGCCCATGACCCATTTATGAGGCTGAAAATCTAAATGCCACACTTTGAACGAGGTACCTAGTGGCCAAATTTAGGACATCTACCCAGGTGGAAATTGTGGGCTGCAATTGCACCTTGATCAGATTTTATGTGGCTATTGGGAAATATCGCCAGCTCTTTCGAGATATGCACCCTCTACCCCTCATTATAACTGATTGTTTCATCCTTCACTAGTTCCTCTTCCGGTGGCTTCAGATCCCACTATTGAGTGCTCTTGGAAGGTCCAGTGCTATTTGAGAGGAAGGATGTTACATCTTTCTAGGACATGAGCATTTGTTTCCTTTGTTCTCCCATGTGGAAAAAATCCACCTACCCACATATATGCTTATTTTATAACTGATTTATGTATGACACTCATTTGATTACATGGGATTGTGAGATATATTGTGAAGGTCCAAAATTATACAAGTCTCTTATTGCACTCATCACCATTTACACACATTCACTTTGCTAGTCGGACATCATAGGGGACCCACAAAATCCCCTTCATTCCAGACACTTGCAAAATATCGCTCCTATCCTAGGAGGAGTTCCTAGTCTTGCCAAGTCACTGAATCAACCATCTCACACCCCTATGAGTACCACTATTTTGGGATAAAATTTTCTTGGTTCCACCTTACTTGGGTACACTTCCCAAGACCATCAATCCACTAGCTCTCCTTCACAAGGAGGTAGAGGGAAAACTTCTTCTCAAAGGAGAAGTACAACCCCACCAAACCCCCCTCAAGGGTCAGGTCCACTACTTGCTCACACCATGGCTGGAACTCATCCTCCATCGCCATCCCCCATGCCATATTTGGCGTCCCTCAACATTCCTAACTTGAGTAAACTCATGAATGACCTTATATTGCATGACCCCACATGGCCCAATATGCTTACCAAACTACCTTCTAACATTCCCAAATTCGAAGGTAAATCGGGGGAAGATCCCGCCAACCATGTCGTGACCTTCCACTTATGGTGCTCTTCAAACAACATCATGGATGACTCCGTCTGCTTAAGGTTATTTCAACGCACACTCACTGGTCCATCAACCAAATGGTATGTGGATGAAAAATTAGGGTCCCATGTGACTTTTGAATCCTTGGCCAAAGCATTCTTGGCCTTCTTCAAACTACCAATTCATCACAATACTAGTCTAGAATTGCTCTAAGAGTGCAAAAAAACCTCAACTACACATATCACCGACCACATTCATGAATGGCGTATTCGACGTAGCTTATGTAAAGAAAAAACTACCAAAGAACAACATCTCGATTGGTTTCTCAAATGACCCGTCTTTATCCTTGCCAAATATGTGGCATCCACCTTCCTCCAAATTGAAGAGGAAGCCATCAACAAGGCTCAAAAGTACGACCTCATTTATGCTCAGTCGGGTTACTTATATATAGTAATACCTGATGCATCGAGATCTGTACCATTCAGCCAGGACAAACCCGGGATGTCTCATGCGATAGATGGACTGATTGGTACCACAACACACTACAATGTGTACATCCAACCACCACCTATGTACGGTACACCCCAATATCCACTAATATATGGAGGACCATCGTATTACCCTCCTCCCCCCTACCAACAACCATACCCTGTTGCTCCCCCTCCACCCATGAGTGGACCTTTGCTGGCACCCATCATGTGCCCAATTTCTCAACCAAGTTCAACTACCCCCTCTACCTCATATTTTAACCTGGGCACTGGTGAAAGTGCTACGCCTTCCTATGCACCCTATGGATCGTTGCCACAAAATAATCTGTATTTTCCATTTCCTGGTCCTCCACAACTGATTACTCCTCCACAAGGAAAACCACACGCCGTAGTTAACTTTGTTCAGCCCTCTCCCATTCAACAATTTCAAAATTTTGAACAATTGAATATGGAAAATCCGGCCCATCAGTCAAATAATTCCAAAAATAAAGGAAAAAAATGAAACAATAATAAACGAGGACCAGGGGGAAATAACCCCCAAAACCAACCTGCTAGGGGTAACCAGAACCAGGGTAACCAGAACCCCCAAGGGGACAATAACAACAAACACCAAGGGAGGAACAACAAAAAAAACCTCTGGACGAACTTCCCTTGCACTCTTTGTGGTGAGCATGGCCATTACACTCACCATTTCCCCCAAATTTCCAACTTCAAATGGATGAAAGACTCCATGAACGCACCATGTCGTCCAATGCCGCCTGCCCCTTAACAAGCCCCACAGCAGTATTTGCAAAAAACACCCTTAACCGTGTTGCAAAACCCTATTACACACCAAGGTGTGATGAATACCCAACAAGAGATACATCCTACCCCACCACAAATGGAAAATTATCAAAACCCTGGAAATCTGGCGGATTGCAATATCCTCCTCACTAGCGAAGAATAAATTCTTCTGCAAACACACAGTGGTCAATACAACACACCCCCTGAATCTACTCCCACCACTTTGGAAGCAACTCTAGCTACAACCGAACAACCTTTGATGATTCCACACCCTAACACTAAACCCACCATTTGTATCCCTCACATCCCATTATGATGGAATGTCAATAACCCTTAGGCTAGGGTGACACATAATTATAGTCTAGTCGATGACTTGGCACAGTCCCCTGCAACTCTTTCGGTATTGGAGGTCCTCCATACCTGTCCAACTCAATGGAAATCATTGCTTTCCGCCTTGGGGGCAGTCGACCTAGCTGATACTAGACTCATCAAATTTGATATAGATTGTGGGGAACCTAATCTCCCTGCTTTGGTAGCCTTCCAGATACTAGTCAAGATTCAGAACATCATGGTTCATTGGTGTATCATTGATGAAGGTGCATCCACATGCATCATGTCCAAGATTGTATGGAAGAAACTTGGCTCCCTAGATCTAGTACCATCTGCCATTACTTTGAGAGCTTATGATGGTTGACCATCTTCCCCTGAAGGGCTCTTTCAAAATGTCCCCGTCGAACTCGGGGGCAAGACCATCCTTATCGACATTGATGTTATAGAGGTCCCGCTCGATTACAACATCTTGTTTGGACGTAGCTACATGTACACTATGAAAGCAATGGCCTCTTATGTGTTTCGAATGATGATGTTCCCCCACAATGGGAAAATCATCACCATCAACCAAGTTTCACATTACGAGCCTAACCACTCCTCCAACATCGATAACATCCTACCTCTTGTCTGCACTTGTTTCGATGCATACCCACTCATGGATATGGCCCCCAGAATTTCCAAAGACCCATCTTTGCTAGGGGCATACCACGGAGCACCACCGCTCATGCACCCCTCAACACAAGTGTGTGTCATATCTTCTAATGGAACTAAAACTGGAGATACCATTCCTCCCACTAAGGCTTCTCCACCCCTCGAAGTCCCACCAGTCAAATAAATTCTACCTCAGGAATTGTCTGAGAACCCTACGACACCACTTATCCCCTATTTCACCCTTCCCCAAGGGAAAATCTTGGTTTTGGAAACAATTCCCCAAGCCATTACTCAGATCCCCTTCTTCTACCCCCCACTGGGAGTACAAGTTTTTCAGGTAGCCATAACGCTTACCCCTCCCAACATGGTGCTCGCCATTCCGATATGGTATCTACACCCACTCGCGATGGTTTCCCAACCATCCCTCCCTCCCCAATCAAAGGGAATCTCGATGTAGATTCCAATACTCACTCCAACCACACCACCATCACCCCCACCAACTGACACCATTGCTATGGCTGGGGGTAGATGGAAGAAGAAAGAACCCACCGCTCCCCTCCCTCCCTGAGTTCAACCTCCTTGCACACTATGTGAAAGAGAGGGACACCCCACTAATAGATGTCCTTCTCTTCCCTAGTTACACAATTTGATCTAACTCCCTCGGAAAACCACATCGCTCGTCGCTTCACCAAGCACACCCAATACTACCACAACTTCCCATACTATAGGAAATAAGTGTCTACGAACAAAATTCACGTGTGCCATCTGTTCAAATTATGGCCACTGCACTCATCATTTCCCTGCTCTACCTCAATTTCGACAGACGCTAACGACGGTACGCCAAAGATTTCAGCAAGACCCCTCTCCATCCATGTCATCAGTTACCCACGTCACCAACATCCATTATGTCACGACCTCAGTCAATGAATGGATGAGGTTCCCTTACTCTCTTTGTGAATCACTTTATCATTTCACGTACCAGTGTCCTTTGATCATTGAATACAAGCATCGTCAAATGACCCTTATTCAAAATCCTCCAACTCCCTCACTTCCTGTTCCACAAGTGATTTCCCATATCCCTTCTCTAGATACTGTTCACATCACCTCCCTTGAACCCGAGTCACTTCCCACCCCTCCATGGTTCATGGATAGACTGTTTGAGGATTCCCCCCCTAAATCCTCCCAATTCTTCGGTTCACTTCCCTCAGGAAATATTACCCCCGACCACAACTTACAATCCACATGAGTGTCTGGACATTTGGTTTATGTCGAGTGCATCCATCGCATCAATACGAATGACCAAACTTGACATCATGTTCGGTCCCAAACAATAACCTCGTGCCAAGTCTATCAAATGTACATCCCATGGCAACTGAGGATCAACAGGTAGGGCCATTCCCCAAAAAGGGAGCCCCGTCAAGAAATATACATCCTCAACAGCTGGGAATGTAAACTGTTGCCCCATCATAATGAAGCACTGCAGATCAGTGCTCCAAATCAAAATTATATACTGAAGCAGGTACTCCTGCGATCGTATCAGTGGGAAGTCGAAGAACTTGAGAAACCCACATGCTGCCAAGAGTCTGTGAATACCTGACTCCTCTCTCACCGCCTCCCTGAGGCGCTCCCAGTCACGCTCCCTCCATTGGAATAGCATGATAAGATTGTCACCTGCATTCACACATAATACACTTGATTAACAATCATCATTTATCACAAAAATATTCAACAAATGCAAGTTTTCAAAAAACCCCCCAGCTTTGCCTCAAGTGCACGGTTGTTACCCCCATAGGCATGCACACATGCACACCTATTCTTCGCACAACTGCACATAATGAAGAGATCTCAGAGAAACATATGTGCATCAATGCACATATATCACACCCATAGGTTCACACTCATGCACACCTTTTATCTACACAGTTGTGCACTGATGCACAACTATTTGAGAAACAACTGCACACAGTGTGCAACTGTATTTTAAACAGGCGCACATCACATGCACACCTGTTCCTCCCACCCATGTGCCCCCATGTGTGGATGTATTTATCACAACCTCACGTCATGTGCAAGAGAGGGAATTATACCCGTACATCTCAACGCGAGTATCTTTCCCTCTCCCACGCATTAGTGGGCCCACCCCTACAAAAAACCCTAGTACAACCATCCGTATGACCCTACCCAAAATATAGAACCTATCTACTATGCAGGAGGATGGGACCACTAACCTGGCTCTCGCAACTCCTGGATCAATCAGTTCGAACTCCCATAATCTCCAAATATCCTCTAAATACTCACGCCAATTCACTCTAACAACGGATACAAATGAGGTGGCATTGTGGGCCCCACAACCATATATAGTCCATTTTTCCAAACTTCCACACTTAGTTATAGGAGCTCAGAGTCTTTGTTTTCCAATCCATCTTCATCCACAGGATCAGGGTCCCGCCACCTACATAGTCACATTCCCCGGGTCACCATCTGGATTTTGCACTCGCCCTCGGGGGAAATTTTTTCTCACATCACGTCCAGGCATGCATGCTTATATTCAAAATTATCAAATAACTGTTATATGTTCTTTATCTTCAGATATTGTTCACGTTGGGTATTCGATTTTCATGTGTGCAGGTACTTGGTCATCACAACTCAACGCAGCCCCTTCAGGTATATGATCGACACTGGAATGTAATCATTCCCTCTGAATATCAATTGCATCTCCCAGTCACACCCACTGACCTTCACCTTTAGGGTCCCTACATCTAGCTCTGCAGTGCTATCACCTCTGCTACATTTTGGTACTGTCACCCGATAGCACTCTCCCCCACACAAGTTGTCCCATTCATAGTCCCCTTTGGCACTTTGACACTCATGCTTCTTTTACCCCCTAGGGAGGGGAGTCCCGATAGTCTTACGCATTTATGAGAATCATCCACATAATCCTTCTCATCATTTTGCTAGATTTCCCAATGGACTCCCCGGTTACCTCCTCACAGTTTTATTTTAGCTGCACCTCCACAATATCATTAACCTTCCATGTCATCCACAATTAGTTTTCCCATCTATAGATTTCCCTCCATTTCATTTACCTGATACAGAAACCCACCCATGGGAACCCCACCCTCCACCAGTTCTCCATGCAACTTGCGCCCTCACAGGCCAAGTTATCTTGCACTGGGGCACCCGTTTCTGTATCTGTACACTGATCCCAAATTATTCTTTATTCATTTGGTAATTGTAAAAAGCCTTTGTTTCCAACATTTACTTAGCTTTTTGTTGTTTCCCTTGACGACCTTCTTTTTTCCGAAAAAGAAACCCATGTCGCCCTTGGTTGGGGCATTCACTATCCTCTACTCATATTGACATCGTCCATAAACCTCGAGTATCATATAGTCCATGTACCCCTAATCTCTGAGTTTGTCCACTTTGTCATGCCTCTGGCACAATTTAACCTCATGTCTATTCATCCCCATGATGCTAGATACAGTTTCACGGTTACTGCCAGTCATCCTTCAAATATACCCCCAACCAAGGGCAGTCTCAAGTCTCACCACATCCTGACTTCGTTCATGTTCCCTATCAGTTCCTGATCTTACCTAGTGTATTTCATGAAGTCCTTTGCTTCTTGGAGTCGCGTCTCCCTTTTTGTCGACATCGACACAGTTTCCAGAAGGGAAACAATATCTTGACTCTCATTACCTTTACAATGAGGAGTCTCAAATGACACAAAGAGAACCATCATTTCTCTCTGATGTCGTTGACCCCCATAACATTCAACTTCAACAAAATCTCATGTTACGGTAGGTCTTACTATGCGACTATTGCAGTTGTTTCATACTAGCCGAAGACCTCTGAATTTGTTAGGCCATCAATGCCTACGAGTCATCAACACTTCTTATAGATGTCCTTGCCTCTTTTCAGAGTATGTTCACCATCGGAATTGTCAT
>SNQJ01S0163998.1:26050-38483 GCA_010110895.2 Picea sitchensis | reverse complement strand
CCCTTAGTTGTTGGACAATAGAAGTCTGATGTAAATCTACTCAACAAATTTCATTGAATTCATTAATTTGTTACAAGCAGTTCTTTTAGGCATCTAAAAGATCCATTCCTACAGACAATTCAATTTTTAATGTCTTAAATTCAAATTCAATAGGAAGAACAAAATGTTTTCCATACATAATTTCATAAGGAGTGAAGCCAATAGTATTTCTCCATGTGGTATGGTAGGCCCACAATGCTTTTGGAATCCTACTAGACCAATCCTAGTGATGAATCTACATAATCTTGGTCAAGATAGATTCCAGAATTTTGTTGGTGACTTGAACTTACCCACTAGCTTGTGGGTGATATGGTGTGGAGTATGCTTGATCTAGTATTGTTTGGTGATGGATTGGATGATATTGGATGGAAACTATGACCCTTTGTTTGTAACAATCTCTTGAGGAAATACAAATATGATGAAGATGTCTTCATATAAAAAATATTCCATAGCTTGCTCTATCACTTTCGGAAGAGCCTTGGCCTTAACCCATTTGGTCACGTAATCAATACAACTAGGATATATGTTTTCTTTTTATATGGTGGGATGATTGGCCCCACAAAATCTAGGGCCCATTTCTCAAAAAGTTCTACCATAAGTTGAGGTTGAAGAGACATATCATTTGACTGTACAAGTTGTCCCATTCTTTCACAACTATTACAACTTCTCACATACTTTTTGGCATCCACAAAAGGGTAGGCCAATAGTAGCCTAGATGCAAAATTTTGTTGGTGCTTCTTTTGTCAACAAAATGTCCCCCACAAGGTTCATTATGACATGCTTTTAATATGCCATAAATCTCATTGTACCAAACACAATGTCGGATGACAAAATCCGGTCATGTGCAAAAAAAATGTACTTGAACCTATGAGTACATTTCACTTTACTTGACAATTATTTGTTTGCTCTTTTCGAGAATTTTTTTTTGGAAGCTTCCATGTAGATAAATAGTTAGTGATATGTGATGTTCCCAAGCAGAATTGCCAGGAACTCTAAGTCTAATGATTGCTTGTTTGTAGTGTTTTTGTTTAATGTTTTGTAGATTGTTCCACAGATTTGTGCATGGAGTGGATTTTAAAGGTTTTGCACCATAGAAATGATGGAAATGGAACAATAATAGAATATCACAAAAATCCAAGTAGAGTTATACAAGAAAGTATTCACAAAACAAAATATGTGACCTTTATTTAATATATATGCTATCCTCCATACAAGAGATGCACAGATCTGAGAGAGAGATATGAAAGATACAAGTGTTGTGATTGAATACTCCTCCAAAATACCTTGCAATAAGTAGGAATGAGTCTTCCTATATGCCCAATGGTTGCATGCAAGTGGATAAGATAAATTTATTTCCCTTTAAGCTTTGACACCTCCAAATATGGTTGATTTTCACCCCAATTGGCTGTAGCAACCCTGGGAAATTCGACTTCCTCAAATAAAGCCCCCAATCCCTTGTAGAAGGCTGTCAAAATGTAGATTTGTAGATGTAGAGCTCATATGGAGAGATCCCTCAGCTAAAATAATAGATTTAGTCCTAAAACTCATTGAATATCCAAGGAGCAGTGCACCCCTCTTCATAAATTTTCCCCAAGTTCCACGATAAATAATTATGCAAAAGAAACCCGTCCAAAACATATGAGAAAGGGCACTCTAGGGATGGCAACCCCTTCTGAAACAAGTTTGGACTCAAACCTCCTCTTCACTAGCCAAATCAAACTCTCCCTTCATCAACAGTGTGCCCTACCTGCGGAAATCCTCTAGATTTGTGCCCTGTCTCTTGAACCCACTGATGGAACTAATCTAGGACTGAATAAAATGGTGAGGGTGGGATCTTTAACCACCTTAACCAAACTTGGATCAGGAACAGAGAAATCTTTCACCTCCTTGCTTATCTCTAGGGTTTGTTTACTCAAAACCCTCAAACCGTAAGTTGGATAGCTCAAGAAGCAAATGAGAGAAAATGACATGAATGAGGACTAATGCACCCTCGTCTCTCTTTTATACATCCATATTCTAATTTTCACTTGAGTTACTTTATTTATTCCTAAAGTCGTTACTTTATTTTCTTCTTAGTCAATTAACCTTTTTTTTCTACATTTACCAAAGTCACTTTAATAATATAACATTTAGATCCTTAGTGACCATGTTGCACCTCTTAGCCCCCTTTTTCCTATGAGACTATAGTCTAGAGGGGTGACTAGACTACTAAGTCTTCCACTGTTCTTATTAAGAAGAGGGGAACATTACACGATATCTGCAAACCACATAGTGTTAATAGATACAACAAACAAACGCTAATTAGGGAAAACATCTTCAACTAGAATTGCATCCCATCATTAGTAAGCTTGGAAAGAAAGTTGGCAACAAATTTTTCTCTCCCTAGCTTCTCAAGGACGGTGATGTCAAACTTTTATAGCAACAATAACCATCTGGTCACTCTACCATTAGTAATAGGTTTATTCAACAAATAGTGGATGGAAAAATGGTTAGTATGCATGCATATAATGTAGCCAATGATATAATGATAAAATTTATTAATAGCATGGAAAACAACAAGAAACTCTTTAGCTTGGTGGGTTAGCTTGAGTGGTTGAGTGTTTTGAATTACAAGCAGGAGGTCATGGGGTCGAGTCCCTTTGTTGGTTGCCTATGTAGATATTATTGGGTCTCACTCAATGTCCTTGCCAGGTTAGGTTGCCAAAAATGTAACTGGTCGGTTTACCTCCCGTACCATCCTCAAAATGAGGGCAATACCTAGAGGGTTTCCCATGATGTGTATTCCATAAAAATAAAAATAAACGACAATCTCCTTCTCAGTTACTGTATAGATTAATTTCGTCTATGCAAGATTCTTGTTAATGAAGTATATATCATATGTTCAATGATCTTTCTTTTGAACAAGCATTGTACCGATGGCAGTATCAGAAGCATTTGTGGAGATATGGAAAGGTAGAGATTAGTTTGATCCTCTCAATACCAATGTTATGCACAAAAATTTCCTCGAGTGTTTCAAAGGCAAATTGACATTGGTTAGTCCAAGAAAGTTTTGCATCTTTAGAAATAAATGTAAATATTAAAGGGGATGCTATATTAGTGAATTTTTCAATAAATCTATGATAACATGCTCCAAGAAACTAAGAACATCCTTGTGAGTTTCAAGAACAAGAAGGTTTGAAATTACTTCAATTTTGGATGGATCTACTTTAATAGTTAAAGGAGAGATGTGATGGTCGAGTACAGTTCGTTCTATCAATAACTTGAGGCATTTCTCGTGATTGAGAGAGAGATTTGTTTCCTAACATTGTATGAGAAATTTCTCCAGGTTGTTCGTGGATTCCTCATAAGTATCACTATACACTATAAAATCATCCATGTAAACTTCTACACAAGTATGAATCAAATTTGCAAATATACTGAGAACATCCCACTAGAAAGTGGTAGGATCATTACAAAGTCCAAAGGGAAAGGATAAATAGGTATAAGTTCCCCATGGGCAGGTAAAGGTGGTCTTGTCTTGATCCTAGGGGGGAATATGAATATGATTGTATCCACTAAACTCGTAGAGGAAGGAGAAGAATTTATTTCTTGCTAATGTATCAAGGACTTGATCAATGAAAGGTAAAGGGAAATAGTCTTTTAGAGTGGCTTTATTTAATTCTCTGTAGTCAACGCGAATGTGCCACTTACCATTTCTTTAGGCAAAATCACTAGTGGTTAGACCCATTGACTATTTGAGATAGGATAGATAAAAAAAAATTGTAGCTCTTCTTTCACTATCACCTTCACATGAGGGTTCATTCGATGTTGGGGTTGTTGAACAAGATTCATTTTTAATGTAAATATGGTGAGTACAAAGACCAACAGAATCCCTCTCATATTGGTGTATTATCATGCAAATGCACCACTTATTTTCTACAATATTTTAATCAATTGGTCTTTTTGAGAGGTTTCTAATCTACGACTGATGTTAAGTATCCTTTATGGAATTTCTATTGGCATACAATGAGATTCTGATACGATATATAGAGAACAATGCATGGAATTGATTTGCAATGATAGAGTAGCTAATGGATAGTTTTCTTGAGTACTTGTCTAGGATATGACTAAAGGATGAAAAAATTGGATGTTGAAATGAGTAGGGATTGGCTATGAAATTTCTAATCAAATCATCTTCAATCTTATATTTAATAATCAAAGCCTGGTCAAATGTGAGGAATGGTTAAATAATCTTGTCATTGCTACCCTCATTTTCTATCCAAATAGGCATCTCGTGATTTGTGGAGGGCTTGACAGGAGGATATAGGGTGAGTTTCTTAGTGAAATCACTATGATATATGGTCATATCTCCAAATATACAACCAATGTATGTGTCTACAATAGCTAACCATGGACTACCCAAAATCAATGGGTAACCTCCAGGGTTATATTTTGGTTAAAGTACCATGAAATTTATTGTGTATTTCCAATAATCCAAGCATATTACTACATCCTCAAGTATCCCTTTGGGCTTAATTATAGATTGATTAGCTTATTGAAGGAATGTAGGAGTTTGTCATAAATGAGGTAGTTGAAGTTTTTCCATGGTTTCTTTAGTCATGACAATGATGGTAGCCCCTAATTCAATCAAGCTATTAGGAATAGGAATGTTGTTAATGTGAAGATCCACTATGGGGCTTCCTGGGTCAATATATTTGGTCATAAAATTCTCCCTAAGCATCAAGTTAGCTAGTTGAGAAATAACATGAACAATTTGGGGATCTTTCTTCTTCCTACCAGGTTTCCTCAAACATAATTCTCTGACAACTTTGGCATAGATAGGGACATCTTTGATTGTCTAGAATAAGGGTTTTTAACACACACGTTCCATAGCTCCCCCAAGAAATCAAACTTAGGTTGAGTAAGTGGCTTGTTTAAACTTTCGAAGTTCCCTCATAGCTACCTCAAGATGCCAAATAATTCCCCATGGAAATTAAATCGTATCCAATAATGAGAAATTCATCATTCCCCACCATTAGGTCCAACCTCTTTGGAGTAACAACCAATCCAATTGTATCTATAGATATTATAAATAGAGGAATTTAGATTGAGAATACCTCCTTGTTAGGGTTTGTGGTCCTAAACATTTTTTATATTGAGTCATTGGGAATATGCTTAGAGTCTAGTTTACCTTTGGATGCTTTTGACTTCTCTTCTAAAGGGAAGATGAATTTTGATATCTAAAAACAATATTTTCCCTAGAACCTCTTTTGCAATGAAATTCCTTAGTGTTGTTTAGTCTTTTGTAAGAGAGTTCTTCGTCATTTTCCATGAATCTCTATAAGGTTCCTTTGATTTGGCCATGCGTAGTTTATCCTAAGAATGCCCCTCGGTCTTGATGGCATTGACTTCTATATTACTTTGGGTTGTGATCCAATCGAGTTTTTTCTTTCTTCTCCATTTAACTGTTTGAAAATCTTCTCCATCCATAACTTTGAGATTATACATCATTTTATTTTTAAACTCTCAAAGTGCTTAATGGAATTGACCTCTCTATTACTTTGGGTCGTGATCCAATTAAGTTTTTTCTTTCTTCTCCATTTAATTGTCTGAAAACCTTCTCCATCCATAGCTTTGAGACATCATTTTCTTTTTAAACTCTCAAAGTTTTTAAAAACAATTTCTCACAAAATGGCTTGAGTTGTGGATATCTTGTACTCAAAAATTGGCATTTTCATAGTCTAGCAACATCTTGTATCCCCAAGGATTCAATCATGATGCAAAAGTTGCAAAAGGTTTATTGTTAAAAACAACAAAGATCACACAAAATATTGCAATAGAGAAAGTCTATCCAATCAGGTCATTTTAGGTGTACGGTTTTCCTTGAATGGCAGTGATGAGTCAACCCGCATTCGCCCATAGTAGCCAACAATAGCTATCCTCACTTTCGATTGACAATTGAGTTATGAGATGTTTTGCCACCTTCAGATTAAGAAAAAAAATCAATCTTTTTTTTCCATCCAAAAACAATTTAACATTATTTGTTATTTAATATTATATAAACATTTGTTACAATACCAACTATCTTAACCTTTTAAATCATCAAAATTATAGATAATTTTTGTTAATTACCTACTCATCAATTAATACTATATAAAAATAATACATAATGTTCAATTTAGGGTTTGAACTCTAGAGAGTTCAACTTGTGATGATCAAAACTACTAACATAGTTGTTTATACCATAGCCTCTTATTCCTAGAGGATAAAACTACTACACTAGAGAAATAATAAAAACTATCCATGTAGCTTGTCTTCTCTATGATGGTTAACATAAGAGTCAACTATTTTAAGGTAGATTAAGAATACAAAGAAAAAACAAAGATCTTGCATTAGGACTACTAGCCCTCGCCTTCTGAGGCCAAATCAACATAGATGTAGATTGGTTGAATTGTTTTGAATGCTCGAGCCTTTGTTGTTGGGACCTACTCATCCTCATTTTGTTATTCCATTACTGATTAAATTCCCCAAACTATTGAGGACTTCATATTTTCAGTCCAGGAAGTCCATTTTTTTCTAAAATGGTTTGTCGTTGTGTCCCTTTTTTTCTACCAGATTCATAATGAAATATTTTATTGTGCCAGTGGAGTTCCACCAATTTGAGATACTTAGTGTCTTAGCTTCCAAGAAAGTCTATGTATGGAATATAATTGAACAACTCAACATCAATAGGGTTGGTGGAAGTATTTCCCCTCTTTTCCTAAGCCAAATTCTCAATTCTTTCCAATTCATCCTTAACTGAGGTAAAAAACCTCATATGGTATATATCTCCTACATCCATGGTATCCAATTGAGCTTTGGCTTTCTTCTACTGATGAACTTTCTCCTTTAGGTTCTTGAAGGCTCTTGATTGTCCTCGTCAATCTACATTGTTCATGCCCGCACCCTCAACTCATTCTTGCTTTCCATTTCTATGAACCTACTTCCTCTAGGTTGTTTGTGAATAATTTAACCATGAAGGTTTTCACATTTAGTCATAATTATGTTGAGATTTCCATAATTACAATGCGCTGGAGTTTAGAAACGTCCAAACATTTCAAGTGGACACTTCACCTATCCTCAAAAAATCCAAACAAAGTTTTTAAAACATAAAAAAGAATAAACCCTTAAATCAAATAAACAAGACATAAGAAATCTAACTAGAAGCTAGTATTAAATATTGTCAATATTAAAAAAAACTATATTATGAATTAAAAGAGATGAAGATGAATCCAACAAATATAAATGGAATATTAAAAATAACTATATTATGAATTAAAAGAGATGAAGATGAATCCAACAAATATAAATGGGAATATAAAATATTGAATACTATAAAAGAAATATATTAAATTATATAATGAAAAAAAATATTGTAGCTAGTATTAAATATTGGCAATATTAAAAAAGACTATATTATGAATTAAAAGGGATGAAGATGAATCCAACAAATATAAAGGGGAATATAAAATATTGGATACTATAAAAGAAATATATTAAAGTATATAATGAAAAAAATTATTAATAAAATTAATTAATTATAAATATTAATTTAAAAGGAAAATTTAGATAATAATGAAAAAAAGTCGGTAAAAATAAATAATTATAAAGATTAAAAAAAAAAAAATGGAAATTTTTTTAGTCCAAAAAGGAAAAGGAAAAATAAAACAAGAATTAGCCTCAAATTGCAAGTTAAATGGAGTGAGTTCTCCCCAAACCATCGCCAAACAGATTATTACAACCAGCAATTGAAAGCAAATTGGTATAAGCTCTTTCCAATAAACCTCTCCCAAATCTTATCCAAACTCGAGTACTCGTGAGGAGAAGGAAATCCACTTTCTTGCAAAAATACACGAAGAAGATTAATTGGAAGGATAAGAGAATTAACTCCTAATCACTCCATCATTTTTAAATGTCTTAGACGATGGATTTCACGAACCTATATGGCTTTTTCAAATACCGACCCATGTATTATCATCATTCTCTTAGGATTAGGAAGGAAGTGGTAAAAAAAAAAACTTATCAAACTTTGTAAAAAAAAAAATTAATTCAAATCAAAATATTTTATTTTATTTTTAAATTAAAATTAAAATCATAATTGATTTTATTATCATGAAAGACAAAGTTGAGATAATTTAGAGATTTTAAACCAATTAAAATTTTTAGATGTTGGTACAATAATATTATTATATTGCATTCGTCACAATATATAGTAATCAGTTAGTATTGATTTTCATATTAGTTAATAATTTGAGGACAAATTTATGTTATTTTCAAATGTTTAACTTTATTCTTTTAAATTTTTGTATTTAAAAAAAAACAATTAAAAGATTTTTTTATATTACTATTGGTAGATGAATTTACCTTCTTTTTGCAGAGGTGACGGCTTACCTTTAATGCAAAATAAATTTATGGGTGTCCGAGGAATAAACTTCTCTGCAACCTGTACAATAAATTCATCTCACACGCTGCATTAGCTGTAGCGGGCATCTTTTTACACATGCATTGCTCTCTCGTTGTCCTCTCAACGCACTTGTACACCACTCGTGACCGTCCTTGACCAATCACCTCCCCAAACTCATAATGCTTCTCCACATGACCGTCTTCATCATCATCATGTCTGCTCCAACAACGAGCCAAAGATTTGATCTCACAGAGCATGGTTTCAACGTCCTTGAAACGATTAAGAATAAAAATTTAACACCACGATAATTTCAAACGTTCCATCCACATAAATGCATCTCCGTTATTTTATTAATTTCGGAGGCAATATATCGCAGCATGTTGCACTTGTATTAATATAAATTTATTATAATTTTGAACTTGAGATAATGACTAATAAAGTAATTTTTTAAAGTTATCTTGTATTTTTATATTGCCATAGAAATTTTGTACGAAAACTTTGTTGTTGGTTTGTCATTTGGGAAACTAGACCAACAAGAATGCATCATTGTGTCTATAAGTTTATGGAATTTTTGTCTCTTAAAGTTATATGACTAAATAAAATAGAGCCTATGATTGTCATTTTTACAAAAAACTAGTTGTTGTCTAACATCTAGATAATTGCAATGAGGTGGGATGAAAACACCCATACCTCCTATGCTGAACAACAAACTAAGCAAGCCAAAAAACATAAAAATTAAGTGATAGGATGACCATCGATAGTAGGCACTTCAAGTTGGGGGAAGTCCGAGTTTGTCACATCCATTCCAACCATCTTCTTCGTCGTCGAGTTCAACTTGTGGTCAATCAATTTTCCATGCAACTGAACATTGTCAAGCTGAAGGAAATCTCTTGGTGTGCTTCATGACGCTCAACCAGAACACGACTCATCAACATTTTTAAGTGTCAATATATATCAACAACCTTCATGTATTGAGAATTTTGATCTCGTGTGTTGCCCATATCCAGAATCCATGAGTTGGTGGATTGAAGCACCTCCTCGTCATGGATGAAGTGTCGCAAGACACAAACGTCGACTTCAACAAGATCTATCTTAGCTCTAATATCATGTGGAGTATGATCATGATAAGCCTTAGCAGATTCCTTGGCTATAGAGATGAGGCGAGAGCTAGATCAACCTCTAGTTCTACGCGAGGAATCCCCCCTGACACGATAAGAGGATCCTCCATGGGTCATTGATGCAGAAGGGTAGAGGTGAGGCCACGGGAAAAAAGATAAACAATGAGCAGAGGATTCGACAATTTTTTTTGGAGAGAGTGACTGTAAGTGGAACATATGGAAAATAAGATAGCAAGACCGAGCTCAAGGATGCTTTTGGGCAATAAAATTATTGTCTCTCCTATGCCATTGTTACACATTATTTTCGTCACCCCAGTGATCCACTGACAACATGTGTTCATGTTCCCTAAAAAGATAAAAGAGTCTTTCTCCATGAAGGGAGTGATTTGCTTTCCTTTCTCAAAAACGTTATTAAAGAAGGTCATTGCACCCTGCAATATGCATGGGGTGCGAAGATGCATGATCGTCGCATCCTACTCTAGAGCTAGACTGTGACGTCTCTGCAGGCTGCCATATGCCTAGGGTGCGACGATGCTAAAATCTAAGGAAAAGACAAACTTCACGAATGTTCTAGAAGGGGATCTTCTAGAAGGTGAGGTGGCCTCCGAATGGTTTGGATCTTACTCGCTTTTCTGATTTGGTGGGATCATCCTAATCTCCTCATCCATCTCTCTTTCACACTATATAAAGAGGGATATCTCATGGAAAAGGCTAAGGTTGAATAGGCTAATATTTGTATGGAGAGTTCTACTTCAGAGGCTTATTGAGAGCTTTGCTTTAGTTCTACAAGCTACATGGTGGATCTTCTTCATTCAAAGGCTTTGGAGCAAAGGTGTGTGTGTTGGAGCAAAGGGCCATCGAAAGGGGGACCTTACAACATCAAGGCTTTGGTTGTATTCTCCACTTTCTATTTAATATGATACAACGATATGTTTCTTTCCCATAAAACTAGTCTTGTTTTTTTGTTTGATTCCTTGATCACATACATAGGTTCTTGTTGAGTATATTGTGTTGCTTTCACTTTGGTTGGCTTGTGTTCCCTTGCAGGTTCAATATCAGAGGAGCATCGGAACGGATCTAGGATGGCAATGGAAAGAGGAAACGATATTTAAAAGCTATGTTGTCTATCTCTTGCTAGCTAGTAAACTCAATAATTAGAGCCTAGGGAAAGTCTTACATTATGTTTTGTTTTGTTCTAGTTTCCAGTGGGATCTAGGGAGATCTGTTTGTGTCCGCACTTATCGATTAGGCCAATAACAAAATTGGCAACCATACTGGGGATACGAATTTCTTTTGGTTTTTTTCTTCTTATTTGCTTTTATCTTGCCTTCTTCTGGTCAAATTCATTCTCTGAGTCTATTGGTGATCCATCTGGACTCCCTGGGTCTGAAGGTTCAGTTAGATTTTTTGTCTTTTCTTCCATTTTTTCCTTAGTTACAAAGATCATCGCATTGTATTATATAGACAGCTTACGACGACCCTCTGATGTCGCAGCCTACTTGTGCAAACTAATGCGACGACATCGCACTGTGCTCTATTGGCAGCCTGTGACGACCTTAGCTCGTCGCACTATGCCCCACTATCAGCCTGTGACGATTCTTGTAGGAATTGTTGGAGTGAACCAATTTTTCTTTTTTCACCCAATTTTGCGTCAGTTGCCTGGGATGGACTTCTGATACCGGTGTTTCATTGATTTATGAGTTTAAAACTTGCATTTGATTTGTTTTCAGGGATTGAAAGTTTGTCTTTGTAATTTTGCAAGTTTTTGCTTTTGATCTTTGTCACAAGGATATAATCTATGGATCTTGGTCCTGAGTGCTTGATTGACAAAGGGTCTTTGATTTGTTTGGAGTTTTGGATTGATTTTACTTTCCAGATTGTTTGTTGATTGAGAGATATTTTTTTTGCATTTGACAAAAGGCTTTCCTATCATTTTCATTTTTGTCTATATTGTAAGTTTTGATTTGGGAATTGTGTTGAGAATGTCTTGATTTTCTTTCATTACGCTTTCTTTTTCCTCATTATATCACTAATCTGATTTGAAAAAGAAAGAACTGAAATCACTTCTTCATTTTAGTAATCTTTCATAAGAAAATTCATGCATTTGAAATATTTGTTAAGAGAGAAATTGGAAAATTTTGTAGTTCACGATTGTTTGGGATTTTGTTCGTTCAAGAATTGAGAAATTGTATTTCGTAGCTTTTGTACTTCAAAAAGAGATACCTTCTCCCTACTGTAATTAGAGTTCATCGAATTGAAAGATTGCATATTCATCTCTTCTTGCATTTTACTGGGTCAAGGTCACATACATTATCAGTTTCATTCCCATCTCCCTTTTGAGTAAACAACAACCTTTAAAATACAACGTAACTTTAAAATTTATTAGAAACTTTTATTTTCTAGAAATTCTCTTCACCAACATTAGCTAGGATAGCTCTTTGGGATAGGTTGTGAAGCACACTCTCCAAAGCATCAAAACACACAATAGTATCTTGTGATAGGGAGAGTTCAAATCTAATTGCTACATTTTGTCCTGAGAAGCCCTTCTAACACAAGGGTCAATCATGAGTTCGCATTAGGATTGGTAGAGTTACTCACCCTGCTTTGTTGGTCTTGGTGTAGAGATTGCGCGTATTATTGGGGGTCACTTGAGGATATACCAACGATTATTTGTGGGAGCTTCTCGAGTTGACTTCAGGCTAGATACCCCGCCTTTGCACGTTGATCGGACTGTTGATTGTTTCCCCAGGCATCATTGTCGTAATTGGTAACCTTAGTAGCCTATCTCTTTAGGGTATTTACACGAGGTGAATGTGGAGGGGCAAGTCTTCACGGTACCTGGAATCGACGTTGG
>SNQJ01S0163998.1:1794-17209 GCA_010110895.2 Picea sitchensis | reverse complement strand
TATGATACAACGATACGTTTCTTTCCCATAAAACTAGTCTTGTTTTATTGTATGATTCCTTGATCACATACATAGGTTCTTGTTGAGTATATTGTGTTGCTTTCACTTTGGTTGGCTTGTGTTCCCTTGCAGGTTCAATATCACAGGAGCATTGGAACGGATCTAGGATGGCAATGGCAAGAGGAAACGATATTTAAAAGGTATGTTGTTTATCTCTTACTAGCTAGTAAACTCAATAATTAGAGCCTAGGGAAAGTCTCATATTCTGTTATGTTTTGTTCTAGTTTCTAGTGGGATCTAGGGAGATCTGTTTGTGTCCACACTTACCGATTAGTCCAATAACAACCATGAATACAAGACGAATCCATGACAGGCCAAGAGCAGGGTCGTAAGGAGAATGATGTCAATAAGTACAGTCTCAACGAAATGCAAATTATAGAGGATGATCCAGATAGGATGAGGGTACCAACGAGGCATCATCAGAGCAAGAGAGGCAATGAAGTGAAGTTGAACCATGAAGGAGGCAACACGCACAGAGGAGGGGGTGTTAAATCTCATGAAGTGAGGTGATGGGAGTTTGAGGGGAGTGACAGGTGTTAGTCGACTAGGTTGACAAGTGGTGACTCACCTCAGAAGGTGACCCCGTGTCCCATCGCTTCCCTGTCACTTGAAACGGGGGAGGGGGGGTCTACGTGGGCGAGGGAAAGGCAATAAAAGTGCAAAGGGGAATGGGAGACAAGCTCCCAAGTTGAATCTAGGGGGTTGTTTTCTCTGTTGATGCTCTCATTTACTAATCGATCGATGAGCTTACTGGCTAACCGCTTCACATGTGAGGGTATGATGACTTTGACCTCTGATAGGAGAGATTGGGTTCATTCCAAGGTGCTAGGTAATCTCCAACTAGTGGTGATTTTACTTAGGGGATACCCACACTAAAACTTCCTGAGCATGCAGATAATGAGTTGAGAGTCTCCTTCTATGATAAGCATTTCATAATGCTCTCTGAGGGCAATGTTGAGTCTTGCTTCCAGTGCTTGGAGTTCGACCACATTATTGCTTTCTATTCCAATGAAATTTGCATAGATTGTTATGATCTACCCCATGTTGTTACAAAAGGCTCCTCCATAACTAGCTAGGCCTAAATTTCCTTTAGAAGCTCCATCAAAGTTGAGTTTCAAGAAAGCAACGGGACGGGGAGACCAAGAGGAGGGAGGGGCGACACTAGGGGGAAGAGGATTGATAACTAAGGTGGTAGGGGGGATTGAAGGCTGAGACTTTGGAGAATAAGGATCTTCCGAGGGGAACAATTCTAGTCATNGGGGAAGCAAGCGCAATTTATTTGATGTTCTATTTGATTTTGGACTAGACAGTGGTTGCTTCCAATAGTTCATTTTTGAAGATTCGACGATTGTGTTCTTTGCACACTTCCCACCGGAGAAAGCCAGGAAGAACCTTCCAGGAATGATTGACAATGGGGTTGGAGAAGACAACATCTCATCAATGAGCTATGGTTGCAGTGAGGTTGTCCCTTTGACGATTCGTTGTTCGGAAGAGGAGGGCACTTTGATCCTAGAGAGAAGAGGAGAAAGAGCATGAGTTGAGAAAATGTTCCATGGTCTCCTCATTTTGCTTATAAAGACGACAAAATGTAGGGCCATAACATCCACATTTGAGAAGGTTCTCCCATGTGATAATTTTACCTCTATTGATCTACCAAAGAAAGAAGGAGACTTCCGACCATAAGTTATAAGCCCAAATTTTTAACTAGAGATCTTGCATTGGGAGATGATGATCACCTGTAGCAAGATGATAAGCCTCCTTGAGAGAGAAGAAACCTATTGATTGATACCCCCATATTAACATGTTATGTTATGTTTGAATGCATATTTTTCTCTTCGACGGGTCTTTCCAAAAGACATTCCAATCCAATTAAGGGGGGAGAGGTTTCCATTTCTCTTTGGGGATTCAGGTTCTCTAGATGTTGTCAGGTTTGGGAGGGAGCCAATATTGGTACATTTAGAGCTTGTTGTTGGCAGTCATGTGATCTATGAGCAGTGTAATATCTATATTTTGGCAAAGGGGAGGAAGTTGTTGCCAAACATCATCCCATAATAATGCATAATGTATGTCTCTAGTCTCCTAGAAGAAGTGGGAGTGTATGAGGTGTTTGTTTTTCCAAGTTATGTTCCATATGAGGGGGCCTGTGATATTTCCTATGAGTTTGATGAGGTTTTGAGGCACTGTGAGAGGACAATACTTCTCATGCCAGAGATGAGCCCATAAGGTTTTCTTGGAAGTTAACCACCTCCACCAAGTCTTAGCCCCAAGGATAGAGCTGAAGATTTTGGGATCTCTGAGGCCTAGACCCCCTTTGAGTTTGGGGAGACAGAGTTTATCCCAAACAACGAATGCCCATTTTATTTCTTTTCAAGATCCTCCCCAAAGGAAATTTCTTTGGAGACTCTGAACAACTTTCAGGATTGATTTCGAGGTAGCTAGAGCTGAGAACAAGTAAAGTGGCATGGCTTGAAGAACATATTTGGGAAGAATGAGTCGTCCTACTACATTGAGAGCTCTAAAGGACCAATTAGCCAATTTCTTGTTCATTTTGGAGAAAAGGTCCTCCCATGACGAGTTCTTGAGCCCATTTTCAATAAGGGGGGCACCGAGATATTTAGACGAAAGAGAGCTCCTTTGGAAGCCAAGGATCCTAGAGATATGAACTTGTATAGCAGGGGCATTGTTAAAGAAAAAAAATCGATATTTTGAGAGGTTGATAGTGGTACCTAAGGCGTCCATGAAGTCTGAGAGGACATGTTGGACGGCTTTGGCTTCCATGACCATGGGCTGAGCCATGAGCATTGTGTCATCGAGAAATTGTTGATGAGAGATAGGTTTCTCCTTAGTGTGAAAGTGCAGACCTTTCAATTTTTTTTTCTGCTACAATCGCTTTGATGGCCCTGCTAAGGTCCTTAACCATTAAAATGAAGAGGATGGCGAGAGAGGATCACCTTGCCTAATGTCACGAGAGGAGAGAAAGTTGAAGAGGGGGAGCCATTGACCGGGATTGAGAAGAAAGTTGACGAGGTATGGAAGAGCACCAACTTGATCCAAGTAGGGGAAAATCCAAAAGTGTTGAGGTTTTGATGGATGTATTGCTAACTTAATAGGTCGAAGGCCTTTGACATGTCAAATTTGATGAGCATGCCTGGGATCTTGGAGGTTTTGAGAGGGTGAATGACTTCATGGGAAAGGATGATTTCGTCCAATATTTTCCTCCCCTCCACATAGCCAATTTGTTTAGGAGAGATTAGGGAGGGAAGCAAAGATTTCACCCTGTTGGCAATGACCTTGGTGATTATTTTGTACACCACGTTACATAGGGATATTGGGCAAAATTTGTTGGGGTCTACCACTCTTTCTTCCTTTGGAATGAGGGCAAGGAAGGTGGCATTGAGAGCTAGGAGAACATTGGAGTGAAGCCGGGAGTCTTCAACCAAGGCCCGGATGTCCCATTTTATTATTGGCCAGTATGCTTGAAAAAGTATGAGGTGAATCCATTAGGACCTGACGATTTTTTTTTCGGCATGTCAAAAACTGCTTGCTCAACCTTTTCAAAAGAAATGGGAAACATGAGGGCATCATTATTTTATGGAGAAACCAATGATGGTATGTGTTGAGTGATTTTTTGAATGGTTGGTCTACGATAAGCTTTTGGTTCAATGAGGAGATCCTTGAAGAAGTTTACTAGTTCGTGTTCTATGGCAGCATGTTCTGTCAAACAATTACCCTGTTTATCCTTTAGTGAGGTGATACAATTACGATGCCTGTGTTGTATCATATATTTGTGGAAAAAGTTGGATTTTCCCCCCCTTATTTGAGCCAACGAATTCAAGATTTTTGTTTCCAAAGCAGTCCCTCTTGTTTCTCTCGCTCATTGATTTGGGATTGAAGTTCTTCTTCTTCCTAGACTAGTTGTTATGTGCGACCTTCATAGATCATGGCTTGTTGGACATGTTCCATCTGTGTAGCAATTTGTTTTTCTGCTTGAAATATATTTCCAAATTCTTCCTTGTTCCAGGTTTTTAGTTTTTGCTTGATGTATTTGAGTTTTTGTTGAAATTTGTACACAAGTGATCTGGAAATTGGGTTGTATTCTGTCCACCATGATTTGATGTTTGTCTAGAAGTTAGGGTGGTTCAACTAGAAGCTTTCAAAACATAAAGGTTTATTGTGGGGGATACAATGGAGATCTAGGTTGAGCATAATTGGCCAATGATTAGAACCTCCATAAGGAAGAATGGAGGTCAAAGGGTGAAGGCTAGCAAGCAGGATTGATTCGAAGGCTAGAAAGTGATCCAAATGAGAAGCAACTTGATGTTGGCCCCTTCTTCGATTGTTCAAGGTGAAGATTTAATTGACGGTCTCAAGGTCCACCAGGTTAAGGGTTTGGATGGTGTCAGTGAAGGATTGAGAGTCATGTTCGAGCCTTCTCAATCCTCCTTTTTTTTCTTTTTCTTTTTTAGTAAGAGATGTAATGATGTTAAAGTCTCCCCCAACGAGCCAATGATCATTGAGAATTAAGGGTTGTAATAGTTGAAGGACATTAAGGAAGGGAAGCTTATCAATAATGGAGTTAGAGCCATAAACAATAGTTATGAAGTCGACAGTGGAGGAACCTATAAGCTAAAAGTGAGCAAAGAGAGAGTGCTTGGTGGAAAATAAATCAGACATGGTTATTTTACAGGGTTCCAAAGAAGGGTGAGACCGTCGGCTGCTCCTTGAGCATATAAGGCTATAGCCCGGGATCTTGGCCAAATACGGGAGGCTAGGGATTGGAGAAGGTTATGGGGGCATTTAGTTTCTTGAATCATCGCACATAGGGTTTTTCTTAAAGGATTTTTTGTTTGAGAATCTTGTGCTTGGTTTTACCATTGAGGCCTCTAATATTCCAAGAGATGATTTTCATGAGGAATGTGGGGGGTTGGGTAAAAACTTCTGTGTCATTAAGGCTATGCGACCTGAGTTCACTAAGAATTCTCCCATATCTTTAAGAAGTTGCTTATTGGTGTGTCTACCTCTCTTTTTTTCCTCTTTGGGATTTTTCAAAGGGCTTGAGGAAGAGGGTTTAATGCCTAGAGAAGGAGCGAAATTCATACCTTTTACCGTTGGGCCACTGAGAATCTGATTGCAAAGCAGGGTGTCCTTCATAAGTTGAACCCGTTGTTTAGGGATTGAGTTCAGGTGTTGCTACTTGCATGCTGCAACAATGGATTTTAAGTCAAGGTCCATGTCCTCGCCATCCTCAGAGTCCGGTTGTTCCAGTGTATCCCCATGTATGTCTTCCTTGCCATCTTGATTGATAGTGTCGCTGTGGCCCATGGTTTTGCACTGCTTAGCCTTGTTATTTGTTGGAGGTTCCTCTGTGGGATTGTTGTTCTGTAGAATTTCATGTTCTTTGCTAGATGCCTTTTCTTCGCCATCTTGGGGGAGGGTTTTGAAGGAGTTGGGGGATTTGAAGCTCTTATTGGGTTGCGGTGGGTTGGGGTTTCTTCTGGAATTTTTCCTAAATGAAACTTCTTCAAATCTTTCAGCATCTCGAGTAGATGGGGGAGGGGTGGTGGTTGCTTGAGCATTCAATGGGAAATCTTTGAAAAAGGTGGCTATGCTCATGACAATGTTTGTAGTGAAAAGCAATATGCTCATAGTACAGGGTTTGAACCCATTCATTGTCCTGATAGTAAAGACTTATTGAGTCCGGGAGGGCTTTAGTGAGACTCATGTACACACAAATTCGAGCATGTGTTGTGTAGTGACCTATTTTTGTGATCTCTAAGGTTTTAACGAAGTTGCCAAGAGTATATCCGATGCCTTCAAGAATTTCCTCATCCCAGAACTTCTGCGGCAAGGAGTATAACCATATCCAGACATGAGCGACAGTGAAATCTTCCTTTCAGAGCAGAAACGCTCCATCCACGGCCTGAAATGGAGCCCTGCCAAATTAAAAAAATAAGGATCGTTCTCAAAAACCCTGTCACGATCTTCCAAATTAGAGAAAATGGCAGTGAAGAAGCCCTTAGAGCCCAACTTGAGGTTGATTTGGCCTTTGGGTTTCCAGGTTGTTTTTATACACCAGATGAGGGCTTTCTTTGTTGGCCATATGCCCATGAAATTTTCTATAAAGGCACGGTCCTGCATGAACTAGATGTAATTTCCTATTATGTCCATTCTTACTTCGTATTTCATATTTTCAGATGCTTTGGGCAGACAACTGGTTGTGGAGTTGAGGTTAGGAGTTGTCGAATTTCTTTGATTTTGGCTGCAAGTTGACTCGTGTGTTCTCACCATTTACCTTTCTTAGAGACATACAAAGTGTTGTCACCTTGGGTGCGATCTGATTGAGTGGAGGTAGGACCGCGAGGGCCATTCCTACGACCTACCAAAATGCGGTTGTAGGAAGGAGCACTCCTCCAGCCGACACCATGGGAGAGGAGAGAAACCCTAGAGATGCGAATGAAGAAAACCCTAGAGCCAAAGACGTGTAAGAGAGGAGCGCTCAAAATACAATACCTTCTTCTAATATCATATGTAATGGACTAACAAAATAATTATGTATTATAATAATTGTTAGAATTTTTTTCTTATTGATAAATAATTTTTTAATAGGTTTAAATATTACAATGTTTGAGAATGTAAATTTTCAGAGTTAAAATATATAATGTAGAATATATTTCTGGATAAACTGGGTACGTGGCTTTCAAAAACATCCAACTTTTAAGTGGACATTCCACCAATGAAGAATGTTTATCCAAAAATATATTCTACATTATATTACAATGTTATAATCCACGACAACAATGTTATAACCGAGGACAAGGACAGCAATTCGTAAATTTTATAATTTCATCGGTTATAATGAAAATTTCGTAATTCCATCTTTACTCGTGGTTCCATCGTGTTAATCCTTTCATAATGAGATTTTTGGCCTTTGGTTGAAGTTTGCCCGATATGACTATGGCCATACATAGCAACACTCCTGCAATAAACAAAGGTTTTCAATGAGTCGGATATGACAAATGTCTTCGGCGAATTTCAAAACCTTATAATTTTCATGAACAAAATTGTTCAGCGTTGCGAAGTCGATCCTCCATTTTTCAATCGTTATCTCACACTGAATTTCAATGTACAGGATGGCACTGACTACTCCATTGCTGTCCTCTATGGCATTCGTCCACTCAGAGAACAGAGCTTCGAGTTCAAACCTCAAAGACTATAATTTTCACTATTGCACAAAAACACACAGGACCTTCTCATGGATCTCTTGTGGCGAGCTGAGGCTTGCGGGTAAAAATGGGTTGATACCTTTATACAGAAAATGCAGCCTACCACCTATGTCGTGTGTTGCAGAAGAAAACGGCGTCTCGACAGCAGAGGAGGCGCCATGGGAGGGTGCCATAATCTACAGGCGGAGCGCCTCTCAAACCCATTTCGAGTACTGTACTACTCTGGAGAGACTGAGCCTTTCTAATTTATCCTCCCCAATATCGAAGTCCACAGCGTCTTCCATGGGCATTAGGGTCACGAGAGGAGTAACAGATTATCCCTCGGGGACGCCGGTTCAAATCTCGATCGATGCCACTCGGAGAAAGAGAGATTTGAAGCTTGACGGAATCATTCGGACATTCATAACCTTAATGTGCAACAGGTAAATATTTAATTTTCCGTACCCTAACKYTCTCTTCAAACTCTAATGGAAGGGTTTTAGCTTTTCGTTATTTACTTGGCTTTATTTTTARTATTTTGGGGGTTTGTGATGGTAATGAATGAACCAGGTGTGGGGGGCCAGCTGCAGAGCGTGTATTCACAAATTTCTGCCTGCTGCTCACCGAAAAACCTCTGAAGGTGCCCRCCCAAAAKATGCTYAGGGTCGTTTCGTGGGCAGATAAAGCAAAGGGAGACGGTGAAATTGRTGAGGATGAAGAAGAAGAGACTGAGATTGACTTGGATGACCAAATGCATTTTCCTCCGGAGGAGAAAGAAATAGATATTTCGAAATATATTCGCGATACCGTGCACCTTGAATTCACCATCAACGGTGTTTGTGATATAAATTGCAAAGGACTGTGTCTCAGTTGTGGTACTAATCTCAATAGGAATAGCTGCAACTGTGGAATCCAAAACGAATATGTTGCTAATGGGCCATTAGGAACATTGAAGAAACAAATGCAAAAGCAGTAAAATGTTATTCAGGTGGTTAACATCAGAGGTATTTACTTCCGTGCTACTGTGTTTTCTGAGGAAAAATGATTTTTCTTTTTGAAAATGATGCTTCTGTTCATCAGAAAAAATCATCATTATACAAAGATATATCCAGCTTCCCAAGTCCCTAGGGATTTAAAGGGAGATGCAAAGTCTGCTAAAAAGATGAAGAGGACAGCCTCAGCCTCAAAATCTTAAACCACCAATCAGCAGGATACACAAAAGTGAATTTGAAAAAAAAAGTAAATCAATTACAAGTTTCACTCTTTCATATGGAATATTACAGGCAGTGATGTTAAATGCTATCCTGCAAGGGAAGGGATATGATTTGCGTTTCTTTCCTATCATGAAAATCCATAGTTTGTATTTATTTTGTTTCTTATTAATCTAGCCTTTTATTCTATTTCAATCTAGCTGTTTATTCTATTTCTTGTATTCTCTTTGGAATGTTGGAAATTTTAAAACACTAGAGAGCAGATGCATTAGCAGTTTTTGATTTACTTGCTGAAGGAAAAGTATGTGACATGCATATGGGTATACTCACGCGAAAGCCAGTGTAGATGAGAAAGGGGGTATGACAGACACTGTTATGCATCGATAAAATACTACTAATAACTTGCAGCGTATTGGGTTAGCTATGGCAAATATTTTAACTGCATTAGTCACTAGTAGGTAGTAATAGTAAGAAACATGTCTTTGACTAAGACCGGGAAAGGAATAGGTGTAACTAGGAAAGTATCAGCTTAGTAAGCAGTGAAGTTGTGAACCACCATTATCTGGCCAGCAGCTTCTTCAGCTTCTGGTATAAACCTGAAAGAATGATAGAAAGTGAGGCAGATACAATGTGAATACACAACGTTTCTGACTTGTTTTATGCTGGTTCTCCTTTGAGAAGTTTGAGAAGTTCATTCAATGCCATTGTTTATTGTCTCTGCCACAGCAGTGCTTTTTCTTTCCATTCGCGATGGTACAGTTATCTTGTTGACGTTGTTTCTTTATACATTTGCTGCGTCTGCAACTCTTGAGATTTATGGTTGATTGATTGATTGTAGGAATCACTGAGTTGCGTTTTATCTATTGTTTGTACTACCTAAATCTCTACAGTTTACAATTGGCTTTGGATCAGTCTTGTGCACACATACCTTCATTGTCTCCTTTCCTCTACATTGATTAGCTTAATAAATTGTCTATTGAGCTCAAAAGTAACTAATCCCATTGACTTTTTACAGTTAAAATTGATTAGAGGGCTTTTTTGACAAATCCAATTGGAAATGTATCTCCTCACTATAACTTCTTCGGAGTAGGCAATTTTATTTGCCTTGAAGGTAGAAGCCTAATTGTAGAAGGGCTCGAACAAATCCATGTTATGAATGAGTCAGAAACAGTTTCAATCTCCTTCTTGGTATTTGTTTTCAATTCCCTCTAAATCTAATGGCATATCCAAATTAAAGGGCAAGGACCTCATAAATATTGTAATTAGCGTTAATCCTACGGCCATTCCAATAATGTCCCAAGCAGAATGAAACCAAACACTTGTACTTGTCAGTGAGACATAGGTACATGACAAAAAAAAAGAGTGAACCACTATAGTTAATAATCCCAATGCCATTAATTTGCAATTGTTTCTTATGACTATTTAGTACTCCTTAGTCAACAAGAGTCTCTTTTTACACAGAACTGTAAAGTCAAGGACTATATAGTTACTAGTACAGTGTAACATGGTTAAAGGACCCCGAAGAACTTGATATTGTAGAATCTCATCCCATCTTTGTAATCACTACAAAACACCATCCTCCACCATATAATTTTGGTTGGATCAAAACCAATGTTCAGCCTTCTTAGGTTGATCACATATGTAGTGTAACTTTTTCTATCAAGTATTTTCTTGATACTATAGAATGTGATATGACTGATGGACTGCTATTTCTCCTTAGCGTACTCAAGACATGAACACAAAGCCATCTAAGATGTTTTCTCAATACTTCAAATTCAAAACGATATCAAAGCATATCAATTCCAGTTTGCCTCGTCCACAACTCCCTTTTCAGGAAAAGTAGCAGTCAAATGGACTAACATGACCAAGCAATTTGCTCTCTATATTGTCTGGCAAGTCGAGAAGCAAAACAGTAACTACCTTCCATCAAAAGCAGTCCAAAGTATTTTAGATGATTACTCTTAATGTCTATAAGGAACCACAAATACTTATTCCAAATCAGTCCATCCAACACTCAATTGATCTTCTTCGCAACTCACAGATTCCAAGCCAACCAATTTACAGAATTTCTGCACTAGAAAGTGTAGAACTAAACACAACTTGTAGAACTTATCAAAGAAGGTAAAATTCGGCCTAACACTTTCCCTTGTGAGTGTCCAATTTTATTAGAAACTCAAAAAGAAGATTAATGGCATTCTTGCATAGATTATATTGTTAAAAAATAATTATATAAAATTAGATGTTCATTYCCAAGAATAGATAATCTAGTTGACCAACTCTAGAGGGCCCAATACTTTACCAAATTGAATCTCATTTTTAGATTCCTTCCGGTATGCATGAATTGTTGAGATATGTGAAAATTGACTTTCAAAGCAAGGTTTAAGCCTTATGGATTAGTCATGACTTTTGGCTTAACTACAACTTTTCATGCGACTCATTGATGACATTCTTCAGCCCCATCTTCAAAAATTTGGTAATGCAAATCTTCATGATACATTAACTAATTACAATTTTTGAAAAAAAAAAATCTCCAACATGTATATACTATAAACCATCTTCGCTTCTGCTTGCCAATATCAACTCAAGGCCAAGCTTAAGAAATGCATTTTTGGACAACAATCCATTTGCTGTTTGGGTTTTCTCATTATTTTTGATATTCTTCAGCCCCATACTAGAAAAATTGTTAATGCTAATATTCCTTATGATTTACAACAAATTTTGGGAAAATCATCTCCAACATGTATAAGCCATTCTTACTTCCCTTTACCCACATCAACTCAAGGCCAAGTTTAATAAATGCTCTCCATTTGCTATTTTGGTTTTCTCTTGATTCTTATGGTACATTTTTTCCAGGTTACACTACCCAGGGAAAACCCCCAAGTACTTCCCTCATTTCGAGCATGGTACTCATAATAAACCCTAGAATCTTCAGGGTGTTGATGTTTTTGTAGCATCAGGCAGGTATTCTCACATTGTCCTTGGTGTCAAGCACGTGGGAATCTTTGTTGACACTCACATTGCATTCTCATTTTGTGAAAATCCTCTTGTATGGAGCTGGGTTTGGAATTGTTGCATGTTAGGACTTCACACCCACATGGAGGAATAAACAATTCTAAT
This sequence comes from Picea sitchensis, assembly GCA_010110895.2. Taxonomy (NCBI): domain Eukaryota; kingdom Viridiplantae; phylum Streptophyta; class Pinopsida; order Pinales; family Pinaceae; genus Picea; species Picea sitchensis. The sequence goes on along the minus strand of SNQJ01S0163998.1, from coordinate 5,619 downwards.
TTAATATTGAGTTAAGAAGGGATTTTTAAACTCACTCATTAGACTCCTATAAAAGGAGAGGCAATGTGAGGAGACATAACACACATCTCATTGTGACATTATGGAGCTCGCATAAGTGAGTAAGTACTTGTGCCAAGGAGATCGGGGTGACAATTTCAGCAAAAGAAAATTCTTCATTTTGACAAATCCGGCCTAGGGTTTCTGTTTTCTAATTTTCTGTTAAGAGAGAGAGGCTGGACATGTGAGGAGAACAAGCACATGTGTGAGGGAGAGAGAACCGTACGTGTGACAAAAAGTTGAGTAGAGGCTGCATGTGTGATATGTACAGTTTGTACCACACGTGCGAATCGTGTAGCAGCAAAAATAGGCCGCACATGTTATCCGTACAGTCCGTACGACATGTGTGGACCGTACAATTGATCAGCCATGTCGTACAATAGGTGATGTCAACAGTTGTATAGGGTGATGTCAACATGGTACAAAAGATTTGTAATTGGAAGGGTTTTTTGAAATTTTGCTGAGGTTGTAAATTTGTTGAGAGGACTAGTTTTGTCCTCGAAATTCTCAATCTAAAAATTTTACAGAATATAAATTTGTGTCTCTTGTGTATGGATGATTTCTCTCTGATCTTTGTGCTTCCGTTATAATTTTGTCATAATTTCAGTGTAAAATTATTCTATGATAACAACCCCTAGTTTACTGTTTTAAGTCAATTGAAAGTAATTTCCAGATCTGAAATTTAATACATTGAATGTCGTAAAAATTGACATGGTATCAGAGCATAGGCTATAGAGAGAGAGGGAGTCATCTTTTGAGACACAAGTTGTTGCAGATTTTTGTTGCTGCAGATTTTTTCTTCTAGGCAGGACATAATGGTGAGCACTCTTAGAGTCGAGGACAGGTTGGAAAGGGCCACTAATTTCCGGGCCTAGAAGGCCAGGATCCTTTTTCTCTTGGAAGAGAATGATCTCAAAGAGTATGTTGAGATGTGTTGATGTTTACAACTGCGTGAGACATCCTCCAGGACACAAACCTGAGAGAGAGCCCATGAGTTGGGTGTGTTGTTCCTATCTGAGACAGAACTGGAACGTTGTGCTGGTCTCCTCTGTGCAGAGAGTTGAGATGATTCTCCTGTGTAACGTAGTGAGAAAGAAGATTGCTGAGTTGGACGTGCCTGTGGCTGAGCACAGGGGAACGTGTGGAAAAGCCCATGAGCTGGGTGCATCATTCTGAGATAGAGATGAAACGATGTATTAGCCTCCTCTGAGCAGAGAGTTGAGACGATGAACTCCAGATGATTCTCCTGTGTAACGTAGCGAGAAAGAAGATCTGCTGAGTTGGATGTGCCTGTGGCTGAGCACAGGTGAACGTGATCCTAGTGGTTGAGCACTAGTGAGTCTGGTTCTCCTGTGAGACGCAGTGAGATAGAGATGTGGACATCCCTGTGGCTGAGCACAGATGGATGTGCCCCTAATGGCTGAGCACTGGTGGGTGTATGGGATCCCTTGCTATATTGTTCAAGAGTCAGTCTTATCTGTAACCCTATTTGTAATGAAAAGGGTACAGGTCAACCCCACCTTAAATCGCTGGGCGGAGGGGGGTCCCTTGTCCCACAAACAATGGGGTCTCATATACCAATTTGGTGTGGCTTGGCCGTGACCTTAAAAATAGATTATTATTATTATTATTATTAATGTAAAAGATAATTAATATGGTAATTATTAATTATATTGTGAGTTATTGAGGTCGGCCCTGTTGTGCCAATAGACACCACTGTTGATAGGTTCAGTCTAATATAAGTAAAGGTAAATTCCCCATTGAGGAATCATATCACAAGTGTGAGTTTGGAAATTTCAGCAAGTACTTACTTCTTGGGAAAAGTGCGCACCTCTCTTGGGTGCTAGTCTTCTAGGGTTTGTGAGCACCCCTTTGTGTGCTAGTCTTCTATGGTGGTGGAGGTCTTTCTCTTGAAGAATATAGCAAAGGATTGGCTAGGTTTTCTTCCCTTGTTGAGAAGGGTTTTCCAAGATACTTCTTGTGTACTTGTGCATGGTGTTTCTTCTTGTGATCTTGGTTGCTGCAAGAAATTGTCTATGGTTTAAGTAAAATGCTAAAAGTGGAATGAACTTCATGCTTAAGCCTAGCTTATTGAAAAATCAACATGGTATCAGAGCATAGGTCTTGAAGAACCCATTGCACAGGCAATTTTCAGCTATCTTCTCTCTCCTGCAAAATCGTACGACCCTCCCAGGGTTTCCATAAATTTCGTACGACCTACCTTTCTGAGAGGTTTCAACACTTGGCACTTGGACGTTGGGGCTAAAAAGAGCATAGGATTGTACGATCTCCTTCAGCGCACCTCCAACAAGCTTCAGATTGCAATTTCGAGCATTTTGACTTTTTGGCCCTAAGGTTTCTAGGGTTTCGCTAATTTCTATAGAAAATTCAGAATTAGGGTTTCTGTAACTCTTTGAAGGAGCTCTTCAGCTCACCAGTGTTCTCCTATCTTTCAAAGGCTTATTGTTGGCAGTCATAAGTCCAACAAAACCTAAAAGTGCTAGCCTAGCCTAGCCGTTAGGTTTTCTAGCGCAGTTGACAAGGGTTTCTGAAGAATCCAAAGTTATGATGAACAAAATCATGATGGAAGACAAGTTTGATGGATCAAGCAAACTCAGTTCCTAGAAGTCAAGACTTCAAGGAGATGAAGACATCAACATCTCAGCACTCTCAGGTATGGTCCCTACCAATGATAATACTTGGTTAATTGACAGTGGTGCCTCCAGGCACATGACCGGTTTTAGAGATCACCTAACAAATTTTGTTGAGAAAGAGACACATCTACATGTCCTTGGAGATGATGCCAGATATAATGTGAAAGGGGCTGGAACTTCTACCTTCCAACTAGATTAAGATATGCAACTTCAATTAAAAGAAGTACTATATGCATCTGGAATGAAGAGGAACCTTGTCTCCATTTCTGCCTTGTAAGTCAAAGGCTACAAGGTTACCTTCTCAGAAGGAAGAGTTCTTGCATGGACTCACAAAGACTCACATATAAATTCTGCCAAGGTAATTGGTGTCCGAGAAAACAACTTGTACAGATTAACCATCAGATCCGTCTAGGCCCTGCTACACGACACTATCAGCTTGAGTGAGCTATGGCATAAAAGACTTTCTCACATTCATTATAGAGCTCTCCCAGCTCTAGGGAAAATGGTAACAGGTCTTCCAGAGATACAAATTCAGCATAAAGGTGTTTGCAAAGGTTGTGCTCTTGGCAAAAATGTTAAAGGATCCTTATTGAGCAGTGACAATAGATCCAAGGAAATCTTGGACTTGATACATTCAGATGTGTGTGGGCCAATGAATGTTGCATCTCTAAATGAGTACTTGTACTATGTACTCTTCATAGTGATCACTCTTGGAAAACTTGGATTTACTTCTTGAAGAACAAAGATGGAGTCTGCAAAATTTCAAGAATTCAAAGCTCAGGTTGAGAACCCGACCAGAAGAAAGATCAAGGTACTAAGATCAGATAATGGAGGAGAAAACACCTCCAAAGATTTCAACAATTTCTGTATTGAAGCAGGGATTAAGAGGGAGTCACAGTTCCTTACAACCCTCAGCAAAATGGGGTTGCAGAGAGAAAAAACAAAACTATCATCGAGGCAACCAAAGCAATGATACATGATCAGAGTCTACCTATGACTCTATGGGCAGAAGCATGCATGACAACAATGTATGTTCAAAACATGAGTCCTCATCAGATCTTGAAGAACATTACTCCAGAAGAAGCCTTCACCGGAGTGAAGCCTGAGAATGGAC
>SNQJ01S0163997.1:4616-21264 GCA_010110895.2 Picea sitchensis | reverse complement strand
CAACAACGTTTAAGTGTTGACGTCGCTCGACTTTGCGCATGCCTGCAGCAGCAGTCTTCCAATACTCTACTCAGAATCGCAACTCTGAGACTTAGCTTGGTCTGCGCACTTCTTTCACGACACTGTGCCTAATTGCACCTTCAAGGAAAATGAGAACGAAAGCTATCTCTAATTGAACCCTTTTGTCAACGCACTCCTTGTGGACAATTCAACTGCACTCCTTGCAGGAATCCTCTGGCTCAATTAGAGAAACCATTGAAACTCATTCACTCATCCTCTCAGACTTCAATTCAACCATGAAATCACATACACAGCATAATAGCAAATTCATAACAGGAAGTAAATATTCATGAACATAGCATTCAACACACATACACAGAGAATAACACGACAGCCATGAATCTGAATCAACTTCTTCTATTAATTCAAGATCTGTACATGGGTGTTCTTCTACACAGTTCTCTTCTTCTCCCTATGCTCTGGATTCTTCTAACACTTCCTGAACTATGTTACAAAGCATAATGAGGGTGTCTATATCCATTCTCCCTCTTTCTTCTAAAACTTTCTAATCTAATATTAAATTCTACCTACTTACATTTACTACTATAAATGCCTCTGTCTATCTCAGATGAGAGCGGGGCGCTCAAGGTCTGATTACATTATACCAAGGCACCTTCATTAAATGATCTCATTTATGTTTGGCGCATCATCTTCAAGGGAAAATTCAAAAATTGGTGTTGGCGTGTGCCCAGCTATCCTTTATCTTCTGCGCTGGCTAGCTTGTCTCGGGAGATGCTCTTGCATCAGGGTCACCCAATTGAGCGATGACACTTTCCCACTTTCTATTGGTTTGAGTACGTCATCCTGACGTCACTATAACATGTGTTCAAACTAATGATGGGAGAGGTTGGAACTTTTCTCTTGAACCTTTCCCACAGGGTTACCAAACCATCAGAATCACCGGCCTCGCGGTTTCTTACGTCATTGACCCGCACCTCTGGTCTCCCAATATCCCAATACGTGGAACCTCGTCCAAGTCAAAAATCTACCTCCATCATCTTGTTGTCTTATCAGCCTATCAGTAATTTCCCAAAGGGATTTAGACTTGGAAATATTCTGGGGTTCCGTACTCTGGGTGCTAAAATCCCTCCTAATCTTAGTTACAAGATCGACGGATGATATCTCTTGAACCGTATATATAAAAAATTTCATTCAAAGATGTTGACTCATTGACTTAGACCCAATGAGATCAAGGATTATCTCGTCGACAAACCAGGCAATGAAACACGTCCTATTCAGACACGCAATGGCCATGAGACACTCCATGACATCGTGATGTCATCTTCTCTCTCCTCACACTTATGTTTGATAGAGGAATGGAACCATGGGATGGAACATTATCCCCAAGAACCATGCCTTATTGGGATATCGGGCCACCGAGGCATCAACTCCCCAAAAAATCATGCAGATAAAACCCCGATAGTACATGGTCTGATTGCCTCAATATCTTGAGGCATGAATCCCCCTCCTGATCTTAACACCAGGGATCTATGGTTGAGGTATCTTTCTTGTTATATTTGACATCCAATATTTAAGGTGACTGTCCAATGATTTAAGCCTAACATCGGCCCGTACTTGACTCATCGCAAACTATATCTTGACAACTGTCACTCCCTTGACACTGTGATGGACAAGCTGGCACGGTGCGTCACCATGACTTCATCTCCACACACATTCCCCATGCTTTTTATGTATTGATATAAAAATGGAACCTTTCCACTGGGTATCTGGTACCAGGGATTTTCCAAGGCCTACCACATGGGAACTTCCAGTACTTCGGGGGTCTGATAGTCTGCTACTCCGAAGCCTTTCCTCTAGCCTCCAATCGTACGATATGATCGAATGACCATCGTTAAATCATTCCATCAATCTGACGGCTCTGAATCTCCATGTTGGAAGTTGGCCAACATGGAAAGAAAGGATATTTTGATAAAGAAGGAATTCATGAGGAAAGCGATAGCTGGAAGGAAGAGCAGCAAACACACATGCATGGAATACCTAACAATGATAGGGTTAGGTTTTTTGCAATACATTATAATGGTTGGTGGGCCAGAAACATATAAATATAGATACCTAGGTATCAAAAGAGAGAGAGAGGAGAGACCAGAGTCGTACGGGATGAGAGCTAGAGGGAGGATATAGAGAGTCTAGGGGAGGAATCCTAATTTGATAGCTATTTGTAATATTTTTCTATATGACCTAATTTTGTAAGTTGTTGAGCTAGAGAGGAGTAAGGAGCGTAGATCTTGAGGGTTAGATCACAGGATGAGGGGCCTGGTGTGATCTAGTCTGCCTCATAATAAGATGTTGACCTGACTGAGAAGGTTTGTAAAGCATGCAGCATTGTAGTTTTGGAAATGCTATAATAAAATAGCTTGAGAGACATATCTTTGTGGATGTATCCCAGGAGGGGGTGAACCATGGTAAAACCAGTGTTATGTGATTGAATGCATGTGTTTCCTTATTGTTTTAAGTAGTTGTTGATATGCTAAATGAATGACTTGATTATACTCCATGCATAATCATGAATGATATTTTATTGCGTTAATAAGTTAAGTATAACTCTTAACACACACTTCTCAGATATCTGCTCAATCCTGGGCTGCAAACACATGAGTATTGCAGTCACCCATTAAGACTATCTCGGGTGAGACTGCACAGTGCACTTTGTGTGTTGTGTTTCCTTCTGGTTTACCATGGGGACCGGTCGTTTTAGAGGCTTTGTTGGAACCCCAGTAGACATAAACCCTGGGTCAGACAAGTTAAGGATATAAATTCAGACATATAAATAATAACAAACAAATGGTTATGTTTTCGTTGGTTGGAACAGTATAGGATTGAGTAGATGGATCTGTTGAAAATTTATAAGATCTGGGAAAGGAGGGTCAAGGGAATATTGAATCAGATGATGAGAAGGTTGAGCCACTATAAGGGGATGTTGATACCATGGAATCCCACAAAGGTAGAGATCGAACGCTAGCTAAAGACAAAGGAGCTAGAGTTTGCACAGAAAGATAAAAGAAACCCTAGAGTAACACCACACAAATATCTTGAGAAATACGTGTTTGTTGATTTGCATGAAATTTTTTTCTGTGATTTTCCACACTTACTACAAGAACGGATATTAAGGTTGAAGGATAATCACACAACAAACTGGATCTGACAACTAGAGTGGACCTCAGTACAGATTGAACGGTTACAACAAGTGAACAACAAATTCACCCGTGCAGTAGATTTTTGGCTCGACAGTATTGTAGCAGGCTTTATAATAGAATTTGCAGTCGATACGTCTAAGTCATACAACACAGTGGAGAAATAGTTTCTACGAGGGCCTCGAGGAAGATATATTATATCGTTGTATACTTCTATTAAGATATTGTTATACAACAAGGGTGTAATGACAATGGAGTAAAATAGCTAAACTTCCCTGCGTGCATGGGGGAAGGGAGGGGAAGCACTGACAGAAAGAGGATAAATGGAAGGAGGAATGGATAAGGGAAAGAAGGAGTAACCCTTGGACCCAATCATGATAGATGACGACCAAATCAATCGGATCATGGCAACAGCTGGAAAGATGCGCAATGGAGTACCCTACCAATACAAGGTAAATACAAAGAAGAGAGTCATAGCTGCGAAGGAAGGCTTGGCAAGTGATGAAGAAGAGGTAGAGAATCTCTGGGATGTGGAGCATATTGAGGAAATCTTGTGCGCAACATATGAGAGGAAGACGAGAGTTCCAAAAGAGGGAAGAGAAGGAAGCAATCCTATCCATATTAATGTTAGTGTGGAACCCACAAACCCATGTACGACTAATACACAAAAAAGAACACCATTGTTTAGAAAACCAAATTTTGGGAGAAGAAAGATAGTGGGAAGTACATCTACACAAGGAACTACAACTGGAGGAGCCAGTTCAAGAAGCACTAGTCAAATATCTACACCACGTGAAGGTAGTAGTCTAGCATTCAGGATGGCAGGACATGATCCCACCATCAGGTTACCTAGAGAAACATTTGTTTATCTGTGAAAATATTTGGGAAGAAAAACATATCACAGACGAAGATACTAAACTTGCACAGTGAGCGATTACACTAAGGGATCACGCATTGGATTGGTATATGATTTTACCTACCAACAATCCACCAAGGACAACCAAAATGATTACAAACATCAAGAAACTGTTGATAAATGAGTTCCAGAAGACAAGTTCAGAAGATCAATACATGAACGAGATGATAGAAATAAGAAAGAAGCAAGGATAATCCGTACGGGAGATGTAATATCCCTCGGTCAAACCCAATTGTAATGTAAATGAAAATGTACTTAAGCTGGTGAGCTATTTTGATATCATTTTTGTATGCACCTTTCATGGCATAGGGTGTGCATGTACTGCACAGTAAAATTAGGAAGTTTGCACATTCCTGGATGCCACACACAACAACTTGAGTGCGCGTGATATTGAGGTCAGGGAGCCTTTTGTGTATATGCTAGATTTTATAGGCTGGTGAGCCAGTTATTATAAGTTAGGATGCTTATATTTTTATTAGGCCAAAGAGCCTAGATGTTAAAGGCCATTGTGCCTATTTTTGTATATGTCTCATAATTAATATAAAATACATCGTTGCATGCAAACCGACCATGATAAAAGAGATGGGGGACTAAACTCCACTAGTTAGGGAAAAGGAGGGCCAAAAGTTAAGGAAAAGGGCTAAGTTAGGGAGCTTAAGCCAAAAAGGAATATTATATTAATATTTCTTAAAACATAAAGTATGGATAATTATTTTATCCTAAGTTCCAAAGTTGGGGACAAGTGGGCCAAAGTAGCTCCCAACATGACAAGTGTCAAGTTGGGGACATGCATACATATTGTGGGGACTTAGTTCATTTCCTATCATCTTTTCCATCATTCAGTCATCTAGTCAATCATCCATGAGAATTCACACATCATTGAGCTATCCTTCGTATTCTCATGACTGTACCTGAACCTGTATCCATAGCCATTTTGTGTTGGTGTACCTGGTTAGTTGGGTAGCTGGACTAAAGAAGCGGGTTATCAAGCCCATGAGATATTGAAGAGGTGGGTTGTCAGGCCCATGAGAAATTATCTGGGTGAGAGAATTGTTGGGAATTGATTTCCTGAAGGTGTTAAACTACAACTACAGTGCTCTGAGACTTCCTGTTCGTCCTGTTGCTGAAGCCCGGAAAGGAAGTTGGGCAACCGAAGGACTGTTGAGTAGAGAAGGGGCACACTTCCTGGGTGGGATAGGCATGTGGGGAATGAGGGACTGTATATTTTTAGTTTGAGTTGGCACCTGAGACAGAGTCTTTCCTATTGTCCATGAGCCTTTAGCCTGGTTAGGAATCCCTTTACCTCGGTGGAGTTTAGTCCCATCTCGGGGTGACTCACTGTTGAGAGTGATGAACAGTGTGGTCTAAGGTTGGGAGGTTTGTGGAAGGTCTGCACGCAGTTGGTGACATTCTTATCAAGATAAGTGTCAATTGTGTGATAAATTTACTTGTTGCATTGTTATTTATGTGTTTATTTTTATGGGTTATCATATGTGTGGTTATAACTGTGTTTATTTTTATGGGTATTTCCTGTATATGCTGCATGTATATGTTTACTTTTATTTCAATGTGAATCTATGTATTTACAAATGTATTTGTATGTTTACATTTTATTTATAATGCTTCCGCAAGAGTTCTGTGTGTATATATTTTAATTGCATGCAAACATTTATGTGGCATAGCTCAGTTGGATGTTGGGTATGTTACAGTATGTTCCGCAGAGAAAACAGTAAGAGCTCTCTGGCATAGCGTGGCCCGGCATGGATGGTCGGGGACGTTACAATATGGTATCAAAGATTCAATTTTCAACATTGAGCCTGGATGGGCCAAACAAGTTCATTTGAACCAAAATGTCACAAAGAATTTATTTCGAAGTGGTCAAATTTTGGTTTGTAGAGAATCCATGGTAAAAAGTAACAACAATTGGGCATAATTGGGGAAAAGCCCCAATTTCTATTGTTAAATTCATGAGAAAATGGATAAATTTGGCCAAGTGATGAGACATTCCCGATTTAATATCTGTTCTAGAAAATTCAAATCTTGAATGGGTCGAATTTGAAGTTACAGAGAAGCCATAACAGTTGGAGAGAAATTAGTAATTAAAATTCTCAATTCGTGACTTGATTGTGGGTAAATTCATTCCAGAAATGTCAAATTACAATGATTTTTTCTTGAATAGGTTGAACTGGTGTTATTGGGGTGAAATTGAACAAATTTCATGGTTGCAGAATGTCTATGGTAAATTGGGGAAAAAAATTAAGCAAAAGCCCCAATTTTTGTAGCGAAATTCACAAGGAATGGATGCACATAAAAATAAATGTGCACAGGTGGGCACACTAAAAATGTATGATGCACAGTGAAAAGATCGTGATAGGTAAAATTCGACATTGCGTGGAAAGATATTGGCATGCTAGTGTGCGCGCTAAATTTTTGTGCCGCACGGAAAAATGTTAGTGTGCGAGTGTGCGCACTAAATATCAGCACCGCGCGGAAAATTGTTGGTGAACAGGATCATGTGATAAATTTAGCATTGCACAGTGTGCACACACATAATAATGACGTGTGTGGTGTGCACAGTGTTGGCAGAGCACACAGGAGTTTTGTTGGTGCACGTGCAATGTGGGTGTATGTTGTCGCGTGACCATTTAGTTAGTGGTGCACGCAGAGTATGGGTGCGCGATGGGGGAGTACTAAAATTTGGCATGACACAGGGCATCAAGTGAAATGCGCACAGAATATCAGTGCGCGGTCCCAAAACTATGCACGGTAGGTATTGGCGCGCGACATAATAGTGCGCACAAGTTATTGGCGCGACAGAGAAGTGATACACAATGGTATTAAAGTGTGCGAAGAATGATTTACCTTGTGTTGTTGATGAACATGGTAAATACAGGTGCACAGATTGAAATTTTTGCACGTGAAGTCATTTGAAGGGTGAACAACAACAGAAAACCAATGATTTTCTGTGACGTTTTATATCATTGAACGTCATCTTTTTGAAGCGCATTTTTGAGGCCCTTAAGAGCGTTTTTAGCAACTCAAAACGCACGAGACAAAGGTGTAATAAATATACACTTCGTCTCTATAGCTCAAATAAAAGAGCTCGGAAAAGCTTTCTAATGGTGTAAATTGTTCGGTAAATGGAACTTTTATGAGAAAGTTATAGCTTAAACAGTGAAGGGTAAGTTTTAAGACCCAACTAGCTTCAAAGAACCATAACTTTCTACTCCGGAATCAGATTGAGGCACATGAGCAGTCAATGGAAAGCTATTGAACCATAGAACACATTCCAAGAGATGAATTAAATTTATGGGCATGTTAAAAGTGTTTAATATGGAATATAACGTACATGTAACATACTAGTTACAATATGATATATTGGCCTAGAATTTCAGCAGGTTGTAACTGGAAGCCAAGAACCCAGAAAGCACTGAAAATTGGACAGAGTATCCATAATATGTATATGAGGAAACCCAATTGATATCCTATGAAAATTCCAAAGGAGTAGGTGAAAAAATGCATAATTACAGCGCAGAGTTGTGCCAAGTTGAAAAATGAATAGAAAGTTTAATGAGAAAATTTCAAATAGCCATAACTTTCTGCTCTAGACTAGGAATTGAGCAGGCGTTGGAAAGGTTTTGGGAAGTGGAATATAAATATCAACCTATAAAATTGATTTGGACATTCAAGTTTTCAGAAAATCAGAAGAAAGTATTCTTATATATATTATTGAACCAGAACGCTTCATACTTTCATGAAATTGTTGAAACAGTTAGCCTGACAAAGTTTTGTTGGTTGCACATTTTGCAGAGTCAACAACAATTAGATCAGATCAAGATCAGCATAAATTCCATAGTAACGGAATAGGCACAAGGGACTTACAGTCAGGAGGATGAGATTAGAGGTATGGATGTTCATTTGGGCATTGAAGGAACAAACTCCAATAGACATGGAGATGAAAGGAATGAAAACATGAATATGGAAGAGACCATTAAAAATTTGCAGAAGGATGTCCAAAGTCATAAAGTTGATAATGAAGGGATTATGAAGGCTAAGGAGCAGCAGGATTAATTCAACATGAATTTATTGGAGAGATTGAACAGAATAGAAAAGAGATTGGACAAGGAGAGTGGCTCAAGCAAATCAGAAAGTCACAGACCTCCTAATGACAAAATAAAAGAAAGAAGTGTTAGCAAACATCACCACCACTCCCCAAGGCATTCCAATACGAGGGCACAAAGAAACTCAAGTTCATCCCCCATAGGAATCATAAGGGGTCTGGGGTGGATGAGCTACGAGGAGAAATGAACAAAATCAAACCTCCTACATTTGATGGTGAGCACAAGAAAGATGAAGATGCAAAAACATGGTTGTTGGGCATGAGAAAGTATTATCAATTGCATAATTATTCTTCTCATGCAGAAGGTAGAATTGTTATCTATCAACTCAAGGGAAAGGCATCCATGTGGTGGGATCATATTGTGTAGGTGCAACACATTAAAGAGAAAAGTGTTACTTGGAGGGAATTCAAGAAGTATTTTGAGAAGAAATACTTGACTAAGAGATACTATGACAAGAAAATGAAAGATTTATTTGAACTCAAACTTGGGAGTATGAAAATAGATGAATATGAGAGAAGGTTTTTAGAATTGTTGAAGTATGTCTCTTTCATCAAGGATGAGATAGTGAAGATTCAAAGATATTTGAGTGGATTGCCACCATTCATTAGTGAAAAAATATTGTATGATGATCCAAAGACATTGGAGGAGACCATAAGGCAAGCTAGATGCATGTATGATCAGCAGAAAAGAAGGCCAATTTTCCATAAAAACTTGGTAAGACAAAAAGAAATTCAAGGTGGATCAAAGGAAGAAGGGATCTAAGACACCATTCTTCAGAAATAATCCACAGGGACAACAACTCCTAGAGAACCCAGAACGATTGAAACAGGGGGTCAAAGGCCAAGGCAACCACCTATGCAATGTTGGGGCTGTAAAGGAGATCACATGTTCATAGATTGTCCTCACAGACGTGAAAAGGGGAGGATTGTTCACAATGTACAACAAGTTGAAACAGTGGAGGACATGGGCAGAAATGTGCCAAGGATCTATGCAGCCCTAGAAAACAAGCAAGCAGAGTATCAGTCACATATGATTGAAGTGGAAGGTATGATTAACAACCAAACCATTTCTATTTTAATTGATTCGGGAGCTAGTCATAGTTTGTAACATACCAGTTATAAAAAGTATGCAGAACAGAAATAAAATACTATAAATGGTAGAATAACAACAATATAACCAGAGCAATCACCACAATAGCACTGAAATGATATAAAAATAACAACAAAAATAACACTTTGATTTTGAAAGAAATGTTCATGGGCCTCTTCGAGGGGGAAACCTCCAGTTGAGCATAGCTCTATTACAATAATATCCAAGCTAGAGTTCTCATACCCTTGACTCCTATTTATACTAAATATGTCTATCAAAAGAAGCATCTAGAGGAAGATCCTTCTAGAAGCGGAAGCTTCTATTAGGTCTTCTTACATTTGACTTATTATATTTTATTGCAAGGCCTTATTAATATTGACCTTTATTACATCCGAATATATTGTTCTACCTATGTGCGGGTTAGGACCCTAACATGTCCTCCCCCTTAAAAATAGCCTTGTCCTCAAGGCTTGAGATGTGTAAATTGTTGCAGAATGGTAGTTGGTTCCCAAGTGGCATCTGTTGGAGTTGTATCTTTCCACTGGACTAACACTTCCTTGATGGTTCTCTGACGCAGGCGACGCTCACGCTAGTTNTCAAAACTGCTTGTGGTTGTAGCCAAATGGATCCTTCTTCGACTAACTCGGGAAGGTTGGTTTGAATTTGGCACTTAGTTCCAATCACCTTCTTTAAGCATGAAACATGGAAAACAGGATGTAGCTTTGAATGACTAATTAAAGATAACCGATAGGATACTTGTCCCACACACTGGAGAATGGTATAAGCACCATAAAATTTGGGCGTTAACTTCTGAAAATGCTCGACCTAGAGGGAAGTTTGTTTGTAAGGTTGTATTCAAAGAAACACCTGATCCCCTTCTGCAAATTGACATTTAGAGTGACCTTGATATGCTTGCTGCTTCATACAATTTTGTGCCATGACCAAAATCTCTTTGAGGGTACAGAGAATATCCTCTTGAACTGTAAGTGTTTGTTCAACCGCCTGGACCTTTGAGACACTAGGTAAGTATGAGAAAATTGAAGGTGGCTTCTGTCCATATACCGCATCAAAAGTAGTCATGTGTGTAGTTGTATGGTATGAAGTGTTATACCGCCATTCAACTAGAGGTAACCATTGAGCCCACTGGTTTTTCTTTTCCGAGGAAAAACACCTAAAATATGTTTCCAAACACTTGTTGATAACTTTCGTTTGACCATCAATCTGGGGATGATAAGCTGTGTTGAGATGCAATTGGGTGCCTTGTAGCTTGAAAAGTTCTTGCCCAAAATTGCTTGTGAAAGTTGGGTCGTGATCAGAAATAATAGAGTGTGGCATGCCATGAAGCTTGAAGACCTGATCCATGAAAATTTGGACCTTCGTGGGTGTTGTAAACGGGTGTTGAAGAGCGCAAAAATGAGCACACTTGGAAAGGAGATCAGCAACCACCATGATGATGGATTTATTTCCCAATTTGGGTAAGCCTACAATAAAATCCATAGAGATATCCTTCCAAATAGAAGGTGGAATTGGAAGCGGTTGTAGTGTGCCCGGAGATTTGACTATTTCTGCCTTATTGCATTGACACACATCACATTCAACGACAAAATTACGAATGTCATGTTTCATACCATCCTAGAAAAAAGAACGTTTGACCCTGTCATAGCTTTTGGTGAACCCGAAGTGCCCTGTTGTGGGTGTAGCATGAAGCTTAGAAAGTACCGTGGATTTAAGATTTGATTTTTTACTTAAATACAAACAACCCTTTTATCAAAAATCATCATGGAGCCAATAGTACCCTGGGGAAGTTGGAGCATTGGACTGCAATTGTTGGATCAAATGCGAAATTTTGGGATCTTGTAGCCATTCCTGGCGAACGACTTGGAGCCAATCTGGTACAATGAAGGAAAGAGAAAAAAGGGATCCTTCATCTTCATATTTTCGGGAAACTGCATCCGCCACCACATTGTCTTTGCCTTTCTTGTAAATGATCTCATAATCATATCCAAAGAGCTTAGTCACCCATTTTTGTTGGTTCGGGGAGGAAATGCATTGTTCCAGAAAATACTTGAGGCTTTGATGGTCTGTCTTAATTTGGAAACATTGCCCCAATAGATAAGTGTACCACAGATCAACAGCATGAAAAATAGGCAAAATTTCCTTTTCAAAGACTGATTTGCCCAGATTTCTTTCAGATAGTTGATTGTTGGTAAAGGCCAAAGGTTGACCCTCTTGCATAAGGACATCACCAATTCCTTTCCCTGAGGCATCACATTCCAAGACAAAGGTCTTTGTGAAATCAGGAAGGGCCAGGACTTGAATGGTGCACATGGCCATCTTCAAGGTTTGAAAAGCTTGAGCAGCAGATGGATTCCAAGCAAAAGATTTCTTTTTTAGAAGAGTGGTGAGAGGTGTTGCAATCTTTCCATAATTCTTAACAAAATTGCGATAATAACCTGTTAATCCCAGAAATACACACAAGCTTTTGAGAGTCTTTGGGTGAGGCCAGTTTTGCATAGCTTCAATATATTTTGGACCCACCCTAACGTCATCCTTTCCAACCAGTTGACCCAAGTATTCTACTTATGAGGCGCCAAAAGAACATTTAAACTATTTTAGGAAAATTTAGTGTTGAGAGAGTATATGGAGAACTCGATCCACATGAGCAATATGGTCTATCCAGTTTTTTCTATAGATGAGGATATCATCAAAGAAAACTAAGACAAAATGACGGAGAAAAGGACAAAAGACATGATTCATGAGGATTTGGAAGGTGGAGGGGGAATTACACAAGGCAAAGGGCATAACCAAAATCTCATAGTGGCCCTCATGAGTTCTAAAGGAAGTTTTGGGAATGTCTGCCTATTTCATATCTATCTAGTGGTAGCCCGAACGAAGATCAAGTTTAGTAAATAATTGGGCGCCACTCAATTCATCCAAGAGGTCATCAATGACAGAAATGAGGAATTTGTCTTTAATGGTAAGTTTGTTGAGGGAACGAAAGTCTGGACACATTCGCCAAGAATATTCTTTCTTCGGGACCATAACCACAGGAGAACAGTAGGGTCTCATACTAGGGCAGATAACGCCTGCATTAAGGAGTTCCTGGACCATTTTCTCAATTTCATTTTTTTGGGAAAAAGGGGTGACGATATGGACGGATATTGGGAGGAAGGCTTCTGGGTATAAGGGGAATGGAATGATCATGAACAAAACGATAAGGAGGGAGTCCCTGGGGAGTCAAAAAGACCACTTGATGTTTAGAAAGGATGGCTTGGAGGTATTGTGGCATTGAGGGTGTCTTTGTTGCTTGTATGGCATGGAGTTGGGTAATAACACCAGAATGACCTTTTTTGAGCAGCTTTTCCATGCGATGGGAACTAATGATCTCAGTTGAACAGATGGTGATGCCTTAGAACTTATATTGGTGGCCCTCTTGGTCGAATTGCATGGTTAATTCCTTACAATCCATGAGAATGGGACCCAAAGTCCTTAGTGAGTCTGCACCCAACACAATTTCACAACCGCCCATGTCGATAGAAAACATATGAGATTTTAGGTGGTAGTCACCAATTTGGAGATGCATATTTTCACAATGCTCTCCACATTTCATTGAGCCACCATTAGCAATCATGATTTGGAAATTATTGATGGCATGGATGTAGTATAACAGGAAGTAAATATTCATGAGCATAATAGCAAATGCATAACAGGAAGTAAATATTCATGAGCATAGCATTCAACAAACATACACAGAGAATAACATGACAGCCATGAATCTGAATCAACTTCTTCTATTAATTCAAGATCTGTACATGGGTGTTCTTCTACACAGTTCTCTGCTTCTCCCTATGCTCTGGATTCTTCTAACTCTTCCTGAACTATGTTACAAAGCATAATGAGGGTGTCTATATCCGTTCTCCCTCTTTCTTCTAAAACTATCTAATCTAATATTAAATTCTACCTACTTACATTTACTACTATAAATGCCTCTGTCTATCTCAGACGAGAGCGGGGCGCTCAAGGTATGATTACATTATACCAAGGCGCCTTCATTAAATGATCTCATTTATGTTTGGCACATCAGCTTCAAGGGAAAATTCAAAAAATGGTGTTGGCGTGTGCCCAGCTATCCTTTATCTTATGCGCTGGCTCGCTTGTCTCGGTAGATGCTCCTGCATCATACTCTCTCACTTGAAAATTTGCATGGGCTCCTGTCCATGAGCTCCTACACGGACTGTCCATGCTTCAGAATCTCTGCTTCAGTCTCCCAGCTGGCACCTTCAACTGGATGGCCCTTCCATTTGACGAGATACTCATAGTATTCCTTGCACCTAGTCTTCTTGCTCACCTTCTTGTCCAGTATACACTCCATCTGTGGCTTCTCTGCAATCGGCATCTGCCTCTGCCACTGGACCTCTGGTTTTCCATCACCTTCTGCTCATGCTTCATCATCTTTATATGGATATAAATCCAAAACATTAAATGTCGGAGATATTTCGATCCCATCCGGTAACTCAATCTCATAAGCGTTTTCCCCTAATTTCTTCAAGACCTTGCATGGTCCGATTTTATTCATCTTTAACTTGTTGTATGTTCCTCTCGGGAACCTTTCTTTCCTCAAATGTGCCAGAACTAGATCACCAACTTCAAACTGAAGTTGTCTCCAATGATGATCTTATTTGCGCTTATACTCCTGATTTGAATTTTGCAGTTGTTGCTTCACCCTGTTGTGAAGTTCCTTCATTGCCTCAGCAAATTCTTCTGCACTAGCGCTCCTAGTAGCAGTCTGTTATGAATCCCTCAATTTAGAAATTCCTCTCGGCTGCATACCGTAGACAACCTGAAATGGAATTTTCCCTGTGCTCCGATTCACTGAGTCATTGTACGTGAACTCTGCTTGCGGCAATATGTTATCCCATCTGCTATGGTGCTCTGTCACCAAGCTTCTCAGCAAGTCTCCCAGACTTCTATTGACCACTTCTATTTGCCCATCTGTCTGAGGATGATAAGCTAAACTAAATGCCAAGTTAGTTCCTAACTTCTTCCATAAGGTCCTCCAAAAATTCCCCATGAATTTAGTGTCCCTGTCTGAAACTATGCTTTTCGGCAATCCATGAACTCGAATGACCTCCTTGCATAACAGATTCGCGATGTGAGTCGCATCGCTGGTCTTCTGGCATGGAATGAAGTGTGCCATATTGGAAAACCTGTCCATGACCACAAAGACTGAATCAACACCTCTTTGCATCCTTGTCAATCCCAATACAAAATCCATGCTTATCTCCTCCCATGGCCTCTCTGGTATGGGTAATGGTTGATAAAAACCTGCATTGTGCTTCCTTCCTTTTGAATGCTGGAAAATTCTGCATCGGTCTACAAACCTCTTGACCTCTGACCGCATCCCTGGCTAAAAGTATGACTCGCTGAGCTTTGTGAATGTCTTTTCGTGACCAAAATGTCCTGCTAATCTTCCGCTGTGTTTCTCCTTTAACAGATTTTCCCTCATGGAGCAATTTGGAATACACAGTTGATTGCCTTTAAATAGCAATCCTTCCTGGATCATGTATTCGGCCCATTTGTTGCTATCTCTGAGAACTGGATTCTCAGCTGCTTCATACGCTCCCTTAAAATCTTGATCATATGCGTACATGTCCCTGAGATCATCAAAGTCTAATGTCCTGAATTTGAACTCCTACAACAGTAAACATTTCATGCTCAAAGCATCAGCCACTTTGTTAGCAGTACCAGAAATATGTTTTATTACAAAAGTGAAATTTTGCATGTATTCAACCCATTTAACATGCCTCTGATTCAACTTTACTTGTTGAGTCACAAACTGTAATGCATGGTTGTCACTATATAAAATAAATTCCTTTGGAATCAAATAGTGCCTCAATTTCTTCAATGCATGTATGATGGCATAAAATTTCTTGTCATACGTAGAATATTTCTCTTTTGCCTCATTCAGCTTCTCGCTGAAATATGCAATCGGTCTGTCCTCCTGACTCAAGACCGCTCCTATGGTAAACCTGCTTGCATCACATTTTACCTGAAATGTCTTTTGAAAATTCGGCAACCCCAGAATTGGTTGTTCCGTAATCTTTCATTTCAACAAATTGAAACTCTTCTCAGCCTCTTCTGTCCAGTGAAAAGATTTATGTCTTTTCTTCACTGTATCCATCATCGTTGCGCGAATTCCACAGAAATTCCTGATGAATTTTCGGTAGAAACTAGCCAAACCGTGAAAAATTCTCACCTCAAATGCATTCCTCGATGATGGCCAATTCTTGATTACCTCCACCTTATCTGGATCCATCCTCAACTCATTCGCTGAAATAACAAACCCCAAATAATTGAGTTATGTCTTCATGAATGAGGACTTCTTCATGTTTATCAACAGCTTATCTTGTTGTAATCTCTTCATCACGATGGCTAAATGCTTCAAATGCTCAGCCTTTGTCTTGCTGAAAACCAATATGTCATCCAGATACACGATGACAAATTTCCCGATGAACTCCTTCAGGACTTCATTCATCAACCTCATAAAGGTACTTGGTGCATTCGTCAAGCCAAACGGAATAACAAGCCATTCATACAAACCTTCGTTTGTCTTGAATGTTGTTTTCCATTCATCACCTTCTCTCATACGAATCTGATGATATCCACTCTTTGGATCAATTTTTGAAATAAAAATTGCTCCACTTAAGCAATCCATCAAATCATCCATTCTTGGAAATGGAAATCTATACCTTATAGTTATCTTGTTAATGGATCTTGAATCAGTGCACATCCTCCAGCCTCCATCTTTCTTCGGACTGAGTACCGTTGGAATAGCACACGGACTCAAGCTTTCTCTGACCAAACCTTTGACCAATAAATCCTGGACCTGTCTTTTAACCTCTTCATTCTCTTGCAGCGTCAATCTGTATGCGGCTTTGTTTGGAAAACTAGCTCCTGGTATGAGATCAATATGATGACTCACTCTTCTCATCGGTAGCAACGAACGAGGTCATTCATCCACTACAATATCAATGAACTCTTCCAGCAGTCCCTGAACTTCTTCTGGAAAATCGTCCACTCTTGTGTTAGTCAGAACAATTCTCGTCTTTCTGACCACAAAGAATTGTGGGTCCTCCTTCTTCTTAACTTCGGTAAGAAGTTCCTTCCCACTCATGAGAAGTACTGTTTTGTTTACCTCCGGTTCCAATTCTTTATCCTCAATTGGATGCAACATATGGGTTCTCCCATTCTTCTTCAGGGTGTATGTGTTCATCCTCCCATCATGAATCACATTTCTATCATATTGCCAT
>SNQJ01S0163996.1:0-21264 GCA_010110895.2 Picea sitchensis | reverse complement strand
TATAATGAAGGATTAAATTTTTGAAAAGGGGTAATGGTTGTTTTTATCTACATTTGCTAATTTAATTTTTAGTTAAAAAGAAAAGAGGGTAAATGGTTTTATTTTTTTTATCTACACTTGCTAAATTAATTTTTAATTAAAAAGGAAAAAGGGTAAATGGTTGTTTTATCTACACTTGCTAAATTGATTTTTAGTTAAAAAGGAAAAAGGGGGAAACTCAAAAGAAATAGGAAAATTAAATAAAAGGGGAATCGTAAAGAAAAAGCTGAATGTCTAACTTAGTAAGGAATCTTTCCTTTGGAACTTTCTAATTATGAACTCAACTAGGAATTAAGTAAGGCGTAAGTTATTTAAGAAGTGTAAGGGAATATTCATCGATGGCTAATAGCATCCTTTAATTAATGTATGATTGTAATAGAATTTGTTGCACCAAGAATTTGACGTGATGTGTGATTGTTATAGTAGTCAGTTTTCCCTTGTGTCTTGTAGACTTGTCGATTGTGCACTTGGGTTTAGTCTTCATGTATTTTGACAGTTAATTCAGTCTCCTAGCGCGTTGTATTTTTCCTTGGGTTATTGGTATAGATATGTTACGTCACGCCTTGGTTACTGTCTTTCCTATCGCCTTGTGATGACATGATTCCTGATGAGAGGATCATTGTGCTCCCTGATGGATAGACACAAATGATAACCTGGTTGGAGTCTTGTTCTTCTAGTTGTGGGCATATTGTTCGTTGTAATTGATGTTGGTACTTGGCTCTGTAACACCTCAATGTGTTTGGTTTTACGCACCGTAGAGGTTTCTAGTTATGGGTTGTCGAAACCGATGTGTTAGGTTGTTGAAGTTGTCCTTTAGCTTGTAGGCATTGTCACGCTTCTTAGCAATTTTTATCTGTCTATTAATTATCGCATGTTTCGTTCGGTTGCATGTTGTGCTAGTACGTTGGGTCATTGTTGTTTGTGTCCTAAATATGTAAGTTGTATTCGTCGTCAAGTGGGGTTGATTAATTTTTTTTGTTGATTGCCTTCCTGCTTAAAACAAAAAAATTTGCACTTCCTTTGTGTCGCAGGCAGTCGTAACGATTCGGGTCATTACAATGAGTAGCTTTAATATTTTATTTTAGAGTTATTTATTGTGAATGCAACTTTTATTTTATGAAGTAACTTCATTGTAAAAGTGATCTCCACTTATTTTTATAAAAGTGCCTCACTTCATAAAGAAACTTACACCATCACGTGGTCCTTTGGTTACCCTTTATGCCTTTTTTTAAAAGGGCATAACTTTCACATCTGAAGTCTGTTTTCAGTGCTGTTTTTTTTAAAACCATCTAATTTTTCGATATTTTTCCATCCAGATCATCGATTTGAGTTTTAAAATCCATATTATCTACATATTTAATATGGATTCTTCAAGTAATCTTTTGCTTACCACCACCAACTACTTCCAATGGAAATCTCATATGGAGGATTTATTAAGAAGTAAAGGCTTGTATCGGATTACCTTGGGAAAGGAAAAAACACCCAATGATGCTGATAAGAAATTCAAATGGGATAATAGGAATGACTAAGCACGTGGATTATTCATAATTTCCATCTCTCATAATTTAAGGTTTCACCTTCAATCAATTGATAAACCCAAAGAAGATTGGGAAAAGATTGAATCTATGTTTGGTAAATGCAATATTATTTGAGCACAACAGTTAGAAAATCAAGTACTAACTTTAATTCCAAGTGTTTTTTCTTGCATTGAAGACTATCTATCTAAGTTTAAAACACTCATAAATTTATGTGAAGAATGTAAGATAAAGATAGAAGAAGATCGTTTCATCTATCTTATTCTTTCTAAGCTAGGTAGTGCATATTATGTGTTTGTATCTACCTTTTATGCCATGCAAGAGACTCTAGGGAAATCTTATCAAAAACCAAGTCTTGAGAAATTTTGTGATGCTTTGATTAGAGAGCAAGATAAGCTTGTACCACTTGGAGTGATCAACACTGCAGGTACCTCCAACAAAGCCTTATTCACCCTTCAGAAAGATAAACCCAAGAATCCCAAGAAGCAACATCCTCTCCACAACAACAAGCAACATAAAGGTCCCAAACCCACTCAGACAACTTCCGCTCCTAATGGTGACAAAGGATCTAAATATAAAAATAAGAAGATTGATAGACATTGCAAATTTTATCATAATGATGGTCATGATGAGTCCAAATGTTTCAAGAAGATGACATCTTTAGAAGCAACCATGAAGAAGCACAACATCAATATTGATTCTACTTCTTCTTCTTCTTCTCATGAACATGCACTTTATGCTTTTGGTTTCTCCTTCAATACAACTTCTTCTTCTTCTTCTGATGAGTGGCTTATTTATTCTGGAGCATCTTATCATATGGCTAAGGATATAGACATATTTTATACTCTAAATGAATGTAACACCAAGAAAATATTTGTTGGTGATGATATATATCTTAGTGTTGAAGGATCTGGAACAGTTCAAGTAAAAAACAATCATTTCAATGATGTATTATGTGTTCCAAGTCTTTCTTGTAACCTTCTATAAATATATCAAATCACTCATTCAGGTGAAGGTAAAAATGTAGAGTTTTCACCTCACCAAGTTGTAATCAAGGATCTAAAAGATCCTATCATGTGAAGGTAAAATGTAGAGTTTTCACCTCACTGTTGTAATCAAGGATCTAAAAGATCCCCATGATAAATTCTCAAGAATCGAATCACTGATGATATTACTGTATTGTACAAGTTTGACAACTTTGGGGTCATCATCCTTTTCATTAGTTTTGTTGCTCATAAGTAAATGACTTGAGAAACTTTTGGCATGAGTGGTTTGGTCATCTAAAGACAAGCCATTGCAACAACTATGTAACTAACAGATGGTGACCTGATCTTCCCTCACATGTTTCATGCATGGTGTCGAAAGCCAGCTTTGTTCTCACAAAGAACATCATCGAGACATTTTGACAAACGTGCATCTTGTCATGCCTCGACCCCTTGGTAAACTTATTTACAGTGATTTGTGTGGTCCACTTCTTCTCCTTTTTTTTCTGGGTAAGGCATTTATAAATCCTCATTGATGATTTTTCCAGACGCATTTGGTTTACTTCTTAAAACTTAAGAGCAAAGTTTGGATAAGTTTTTAGCCTACAAGGTCCTTGTAGAAAATAAATTTGGACATCAAATTCAAAGGTTAAGAAAATCGTATACGGAGGCAAAATATGTGAATAACAATTTTACAAGTTATTGCATTGCACAGTGCATCCAAATGCAACATATTGTTCCATATATCTACAAAAAAATGGTGTTGTCAGAGAAAGAACCATGACACATTAAAAGAAATGCTAATCATATGATCCAATCTTAAGGTATGGTTTAAAGTATTGGGTGGAATCCATCAACTAAGAAAATTACATAGTAAATCACACCCCACAAAGGCTCTTCCAAAAGTATAACACTGGAAGAAGCTTGACTAAAATTAAACCAGATGCTCACTTCCGTGCATTTGACAAGATAGCATGGGATCACATTCCCCGAGGAGAAAATAAAAGCATCATGTTCTAAAAGTGAGAAGTGTATATTCTTTGGTTATTCCAAGGCCAAAGGTTATAGACTTTCAACCACATTGTAATGAAATTTATTATTAGGAAGAGATGTTAAATTTGATGAAATCTCTTATTCACAAGCCTAATTCGACAGCCCAGCTTCACTTAATTTGTCGCTTGTGTCTTCTTTCTGACATGAGCCATATTAGACATCAGGCCTTCTTTGTTCTAGTTTCTTCTCTTCCAATGATGACAAGATGAGAAATACACCTCCACCTCGGCTTACCTTCCAATGAGTCATTTGAACCTCGAATCCAAAGACTAAACTTGTACTCCATCAAGCCTTGGGAAGTGTCCACCCCAGTTCTAGAGTGCAATCGGTGATCTTGTTGATGATCCTTCAGATCAACATCTAATACATTCATAGTTCCATCGAGCATATTCTCTTTTGGCTCAAGCTTTAGAGAATCATGATCCAGACACATTCGCAGAAGCTTATGGCCATCCAGCCATTGATACAACAATGAAAAAAGAGTATTTTTATTTAATGGAATACTATACTTGGGATATTGTACTCTTCCAAAGGAAAGATAACTTATTCCATGTAAAATGGGTCTACATAACTAAGTATGCATCGGGGATGGAAGTGTTGAAAGACACAAGGCTCGATTATTGCCAAAGTATTTTCCTGTTGAAGGAATTAACTATAATGAAAACTTTTCCTCGAGCTAAAATGAATCTATTCACCTTTTTCTTTTACTTCCATCACTTCAAGCAATTGGAGGTCCATGAGATGGATGTTAAATCTTCATTCTTGCATGGATATTTACAATAAGAAATCTACATGGAACAACCTCCGGCTATGTCCTGCACTATTCTCTAGGCTTGGTTTTGTCGTGACAAGAAATCTCTTTATGGTCTTAAGAAAGATCCCCGAGCTTGAAATAGTGCCAAAATGGATAACTTTCTTATCGCCACTGGATTCTTCTAGATGTCATTTTGATCCTAATGGGTCTATACCAAGAAACTAGGAAACCATCTCCCACCATTTTCCTTTATGTTGATGACCTTATCCTTGTTGGTAATGTTGGCACACTCTAGTAGACCTAGGTTCAACGCCTAACAACACAATTCAACAAACCCTAACTATCGCACTTTTCAAACACCCGGGCTGCATGAAGTCTCACCCAGGTAGAGGCAAGGGTGGTTGCAGACTCCGGTGTCTACAACCCGGCCGGGACATGTCCGTGGATCAAAGTACTTAATGAGTACCTCATCAGCTAATATCTATCAGATATTTAACTTTATTCATTGCGTCAAAACCACAAGAACAATGACATTCACCGCATCTAATCACGTTTATCCATTCATCACATAGCATCAAAGAAGATCTAATATTCATTCACATCATAAGCACTAAGCTACTATATCGTATGCATCTAACATAAAGATTACAACAGAAGTATAAATCACATCAATAACATATCACCCACATCACACAAAGAAAACTATAACACTGTGATGTACATGTCTTCACCCTAGTGTGGGGATACATCCACTAACTCTTCTTCTTATTTATTATCTCCTTCCAACCTTCTTTCATGCACATAGCCCCAAATCCTAATCTGCATAGGACTGGAGATCTACATCTTCATCGCATCCTCGCTCCTTGAGTTAGTCACAATAGAAAGCTCTTCTTACAATCACTTGCACTTAGCCTCGCAAGTATTAACACACAAGAGAGTGCACAAAGCATTCACAACTATTCGCACTGGCCCTCAGCCTACTATGTCTTGTACAAATCTCACATAGATCTAGTAACTACTTCACATCACCTAGCTTTTATTTATACATTACAAAGGGCCTAAACATGGGTAAAACCATGGTTCAATATCCCAGCTACCCGCTATATAAACCCTAAACCCAAAAATCACTAAGGGGCTTAGATCCCATGAGATCTCCACTTCGTCTGGGCACTCTGTCTTCGATCAGCCTGCCAAAGTCCCAAAAGTGGTCAAACATGATCAGTGTTTCCACAAAACCTAGTCAACGACCAACATGCTCCCAACACTCCACTTCCATGACTGTCCCGGAGCTCTACCTTGATCCTGGGCTAACTCGCCCCAAAGGCCTTGAGCTTAGATCAGCCGCCGACCACTGCTCTTTCTGAGCCTCCCCGCTCAATGAACTCCTAAAGAACCTCTCCCTACCATGTCCTGCTGCTGTCTCCATAGTGGCACTCATCTGTTCTAGCTGCACCTCGTCTCTAAATATCTCAAAAAGTGCAAGCTTGATCCTAATGGCCGAGCTCCGCTGGGTCACTTCCATGAATTACTTTGATGGCATGGAATCATATTAATCAGCTCCAAGGTTCCTGACTCTTTTATCCTTCAATTAATTTATAGTGGCTTCAACTATGCTTGCATCAAGCAGCTTCGTCAGCTTCTTCTGAGCTTTGACTCCAATGTCCTAGTTCGTGGTCCTCCTCGAAGGTGCTCATGTATGTAAGTTCGATCACTGAAGAGCTTTTCTATTCTAAGCACAATGCCTTTGATTCCCTAACTCATGCTTCTAGGCGCCTCCGGGTCTTGCACTTCATGAAAAGCTTGGTACTTGCATTCCAGCCTATGATTCCTTATCAGAATTTCTAATGGCTTCAACGATTCCCAGATGTCTCTCGCTTGTTTTATTCCATCCGCTCTGCCCATCATAGATTGAAGTTCTATAGTGATTGCTTCTTTAACTCCCATCTTCTCAGCGAGCAGTTGTTCTTTCTCCTACTAGATCTTTTGTCATCCTCCTCTGCAAAATTTTCCTGGAGGTCATGTTTTTCTTGTTGCTCAACCCGACATTGCTCTATGTCTTCCTCCTTTTCTTGCTTTAAGGCCTCTGTGGTCTGCTCTTTTTTCTTCTTGAAGAGGGTGAAGGTGAGATTCGGTCGCATCTGTTATTCAGTGGAGTTGGGCAGGTTTGTCTCCCAAATTTGTTCCTTCTGATGGTGGTGGCATATTAGACACTGCATGGATCGAATAAAGAGTCATACCCCTTTAGCTCTCGCTTTCAATCCTCACACATACATGGTCTCGGCTGGTTTTAAGCAGTCAGCAAAATTCTCCTGAGGTAACTGATACAACTTAAAATGATGAGAGGTCAATGTCATCCACCATGAGTACAATATGAAATGGAGGTTTAGTGGCTCATGACTTCTTCATACCTTGATGGGTTCTTTGGAGAAACCTTTCTTTGATTGGATGTATCAACCTCCATAAGGGGATCTTTAGGCAATGTTACTTCACCTTTGTTTCTTCTTTTGTTTTCTTCCCTTTCATCTTTTCTTTGTTTACTTCATCACCTCCTCCTCTCGTGCTAATTTGATGCAATATCCTCTGATGTGATGTGATGTTCTTGTACCTCTTCCTTCCTTTTCTTCCTTGTTGTCACTGGGTGCATCATAGTCTCAAGAAGTGACATGTGGATCTCCGATGAGGTCATGGTCGAGAGTCTCTTTCATTCTAATCGTAAGGAGGAATTTTGCAGGTCATTCCTTATTTATTTCCTCCATATCTCCTTTAGTGAGTTTCTCTGTAATAGAATGGAACTCCTTTCTTTCATCTCTACGCCCAATGATATAGATGAAGTGCCCAGCTTAAGTGTGGAACTTCACTATTGGAATGAACCTATGAAGGGTGTTCGATGTCATACAAGGAAAGGATTCAATAGCTCTCTTTCAACAGATAATAGGTGGAACACCACATTTTAATGCCATTTCTTTTCCATGTCACTTGAATACCAGCGTAGTGAACTTCGAAACTAGTGGTTTAGACGACTCAATTTCAGTAGGTCATTCTTCCAGCATATCCTAAGCAATGAAGGCAATGAGAATCAACAACCAACTCAAATGGAACTTGTAGCCTCGATCCCGAGCCTGCAGATCAGCCTTTCTCTAATTGGTTGAAGAGGTAGTTCGCCTAGTTCATTTGCAACCCCTCAATTTGAGATTTTCCTGTGGAGGTCAATTTACAACCTGACTTATGCTCTACTGCTATTCCCGGGACACGAGTTACCAGCGATAAAATGGAAGGCTAGGTGCACTACAACATTCTAGATGGAGGATACCTTGTATCTACTTCCTTCTCCACATCTCCATAGGTTTCTTTTATTCAATTGCCTGGCACTATCCGTGAACCTTCCTAGGTAAAACTCCCTGCGGGTCCCTTCATGCTTAATCTTGTGATCTGGTGGATCAACATCAGATCTTTAGTGATGTGCCTATCCAACCATAGGTAACTGCCACCATGGTAGCAAGACAAGAGGATTTTAACGCATGCGTTAACTCCTCTTGATTCCTACCAAAGTGTGGTATCTTCTATCACTTCAGGATGGTTGATCTCTACATGTCCATAGTCCACAATTAGGATTATCTTCGGCTTCTTCCCCGCTGTCTTTGTCAAGTACTTATGTGGAAGTATCATTCCATGGTTCTTTAAGCATCTTGCAAGTTGAAGTCACTGCATCTTCAACGCTTAACTGCCCTAAATGTGGTCCAATCAAGGTATTTCTAGAGGTACATGGTGATCAATGTAGTCAAGTCCTCGAGACGTTGTCATGACTAACTGCACAGCTGTGAGTATGGGATAGGCTCAGCATGATTGATGGGATGAGGTTTTCATTTGCTAAGTCGTCGCGATGCTTTCTCTATTTCTCTATCACAGTTCTATATGTCTTTATCGACGTAATCAGATGGGAGTTTTGCACTCCTCAAGTTGATGCAGATAAGCATCGTGGATATGGACCTTCTCAAACATGAGTTCTACATGGGAGGATCTCTGGCGGATTTTTATACTGATGACCAGTTACTCACATACATGCTCGAGATCAAATATATTAGGTCGATGAACAAACACTCAATGTAATGGAATGAGTATGATGTCTCAATAAGCACACTACAGTAATAGTCAGAGATCAATAATCACTATTGGTAAAAGTGTTCTCAGTGAGACATTCGAGGGGTTAAATAGATAACATCATAACAAATTCCTCCAATCTGGGAATGAATGCCTTGATCAACACGATTCCATCCATTATGGCATGGTCCCAACGGTCCAATGGTGATGACTCCTACAATAACTACAATTCTAGCCGTTCTGGAGTGTCTGCCTAATCCATTGGGACCTTAATGGTCATATTGGCTTCACCGGTGAAGTGCCAATCTCTGTTGTTTTCTATCTGCCAAGTTCAAGTTCTTATAATTCCTTCTTCTTCTAGGTAGGAAGTCTTCTCCGGTACTTCCTACAATTCTTTTCTAACTTGATTCTTCACTAGCTTCTAGCTTTTTCCTATGATTTGAGCTCTCACCCAAGTCCCTCTTTTCCATTCTAATTATTATCTCTTCTTAGCATAGTAACTTTATCAAGGAGGGTATTTCAAAGTTTCTGAGTGGAATACCTCCTCTATTGTTATTTCAGGGGTAGGTGCCTTGTCCTGCTGTATGGACAAGCTAAACTTTCACTGCAGCCTCTTTTTTAACTCGACATCTAAGTCTCCAGTGGGTCCTCACTGTTTCCAACTTTTCCTCCTGTTCTTTTTGTAAGTGTGTTATTCTCCTAGCCATGAAATGTCTTAATTCTTGATTTTTTTGTTCTAGAGCCTCTTCTTCTTTCCTTTGATCTCATCTTTCAATCTAGGGTTTTCCTAGCAAAAGAGTAAATGGGGTGTTGTTCTCAAAAAAAATTAATGACCTCAAATTCTTTCTTTCTCTCGAATGCTCCATGAGCATCATAGGTACATGGGTAAGTCTCCATAGGGTTATAATCTTCCTTTTAAATAATCCTATTCCTCCCAATGAAGGAAACCATAGCAAGATTTCCTAGAATTTCCAAAGTGCATGTTCTATCATGATATTCACCTTTGTTTCATCATCCAGAACACAGACTATGTCAAAGTATCCTATTCTATTTTCTATGCACTCTTTCTCTTAAGATCTCTAGTAACCAATGCTCGTGGATCATTCAAGGTTTCTTTCATCTGCAATAATAGAGTCTCTGATTCTTTTTGGGGTTCTATCATACCCTTAGCCTCTTGACCCTTGTCATGGCTCTCTTGTCTTATATTCATCTTTTTCAACTCTAGCAATCATTCTAGGAAGTCTTAAACGTCATGGGCTCATATATCATATTTACAACAACAAAGACAACTAGACCTTTACTGGAATTCCTTAGCAAGATGTCTTGTCTCCTACAAATCATAAAGATTTTAACTTCTTCTTTTAAAATGATCCAACCTTCCAGACTACACACTAGATCAAAAGGATGAACTCACAAAATTCTTTCTAGGATTCTTCATCAATTTGTTAGTCCAAAAATCCTTTCTATGCATAGGAATAATATATCTTCTTCACTTTTTCTATGAGATCTATTCATCAAACTTTTTATTCTAGTTGTGCCCTAGTTTTGGACTAGGAAAAAATCTATCACATACTCTAGATCCATCCTTTCAAAACAAAAATTTCCACTTATCTTACCTTTATCGTGAGCACAAAGCTTTAAGATCTTACCTCTTTCTTCAGATTAGACTTCCTTCTCTTAGCACGTAGATCTCACAAGTCAAGTAGAATACTACCCACTAGAGCAATGTAGATCTATGCACATAGCTTTATTCTTTTCTTCTGGCCTCAGAATCAGCCTGTGTCTCAAAGATTAGAACCATTTGTTGGCACATGAGAAGACCCTAGGTTCAACGTCAAATAATGCACCAACAAAACCTTAACTATCGCCCCTTTCAACACCTCACAAGCAGAGTGAAGTCTCACCCGAGGTAGGTAGGGGTGGTTGCAAGACCAAAGTGTCTACAACTGCTGGGACACATATAGGATCACTGACATAACAGCACTAATAGTTACCATCTACAGTATTAACCCTATTAACATCGCATGTCAAAACTCTCACTCACACAGATTCACCTCCAGAAAGCTAACACATTTATCCATCTAACACATAGCATCAAAGAAGATCTAACATACATTCATATAAGCACTAAGCATTTATATCAGATGCATCTAACATAACGATTACAAGACTAAGCATAAATTACATCAATAATATATCAACTATACAAATAAAAAAGAAACTATAACACAGATGTACATGGTTCACCCCAAACAGGGGCTATGTCCACTAACTCTTATTCTTTTTTATTATCTTCTTTCAATCCTCTTTCATGCACAGAGCCACAAACTTACTCCCACATAGGACAAGAGATCTGCATACACCTCACCAAATCCTCCTTCCCTGGATTAGGGTCACAACACAAAGCCTCTTACAATCCCTTTCACTTAGCTCCGCACAAGTTCAACACAAGAGGCACAAAGTACTCACAACTATTTGCACTGGTCCTCAGCATACTAGGTCTTGCATAAAGCCCACGTAGATCTAGTAACTAATTCTCACATCACCTAGATGCTTATTTATACATTACAAAGGTTTAACATGGGTAAACCCATGGTCCTACATCCCATACCATTACATAAACTCTGGCAAACCAAAAGCCCACAAAGGTGGGCTAGATCTCGACATCTCAGCTTGCCTAGCCTGCCTCTTCTCAACCAAATGTCAAGTCTCCAGTAAAAGTGGTCAAACATGACTAAGGTTCTCCAAAACTTGGTCAAGGGCCAACAAGCAGTAGTAGACTAAAAATTTTAAACCATGTGAAACCAACCTTAAAGAAGAAATTTGAAATGATGTACTTTTCTAGGTTTTTGCACTATTTCCTGGCCTCCAAGTTTTACAAACCAATGAAGAATTTTTTTCAATCTATGCATGTATGCTAATCTTTTTCATCACTTTCACATGGATGATTGTAAACCATCCCTTCTCCCTTCCAATCTGGAATCAAACTTCCTGCCACCTATACTTCTCCCAAAGTTGATTCCACCTTATACCATTAGTTAATCGGTATCCTCTTATACTTGACTCACACCACCCTAACCTTCCCATTTTGTTGTTGGTCTCTATTTCCTAAAGATATGAAAACGCCTCTATGAAATCCATTGAAGAATCTAAAAGTATACTTCAAGCATGTTTCATGTATAGTTCAAATAGATACTGCCATAATCAGAGGGGACTCCTTTATTTATTGTTTTCTGTACCGGATCTTGGGACAAGCTAGATTCCTCATGATTGAACTCTACTGTCAGTTATGTTTTCATCCTTGGTTTAGGGCCTGTCACTTGGTCCCAGAAACAATGTGCCATTGCACTTTCTTTAGTAGAAGCGGAATACCGAGAAATGGTAATGTAGTTGTAGTCTTATACTTTAGAGATTCTTTCTGTGAGTTTGGATTCTAGCAAGAAATATCCTATCAAAACTTTGTTGTGACAATTAAAGTTCCATCAAGCTTGCCAAAGACCCAGCTCAACATCAACACAACAAACACATCGAAGCACATGCACTTCATCAAAATATCATTCATGATCAAGTTATTGAAGTGCTCTTTTTCCCTACAAAAGACTGTTGTAGACATTTTACAGTCAGCTTACGTGGCTGCATGTTTTCTCCAAAATTCATCTATTTTAGGAGTTCAGAAGTCACATCAAGGGGAAAGGCCCTAATTCCTTCTTCCTTCTCCTAGGGTGTCACTTCATTGTAAATCCTTCAATCCTATCCCAAGTTGTTCTTATAAGCATGTTAGGATATTTAGACACTTAGGAGTTAGTTAAGATCGCATTTGTCTAATGTGTTGTGAGGTGTGCTTTTAGTGTGTTTCATTAGGCATGGCATTAGTGCATGCATTTGTAGTTAGGAAATCACTACCAAGGATATGTTCTCTACATAGAGTGATCCAACGGTTCA
This sequence comes from Picea sitchensis, assembly GCA_010110895.2. Classification (NCBI taxonomy): domain Eukaryota; kingdom Viridiplantae; phylum Streptophyta; class Pinopsida; order Pinales; family Pinaceae; genus Picea; species Picea sitchensis. The sequence continues at coordinate 8,860 of SNQJ01S0163996.1, read as the reverse complement.
TTCGGCCTTGATCATAATGGCTAGCTGATTTGTGGCTAGGTTTAATGAACTGATTGGTCCATGATCTCATTTAAAGATAATGGAGGGTCATTTCCATTTATGATTGATTGTGAGAAACTCTTGTAAAATCTCTGCATATTATCTTTCTCTTTGCATTAATAAACCGCCCAAGTGGTCGCTGGTTGGGTGGATGCTCTGTAGGGTTTTTACTCACATCAAAACATCATGTGTTGATTTGATTTCATTATTATGGAGTGGTTACTTTAAGGTGTCTCATCCCTTTGTTGGAATAATCTGTTTCATCCACCATCTCCTAGCCTTCTTTGGAAGCCCATATAAAAGGATTCATGCAATTGCCTCTCTAGTTGAGCATCTCTTTAGAGCACCTACAATCTTGATTGGAATTCTGAATGTCATCTTGTTGCCTTTTGCATTCATTAAATTAAATCATATGATTGCATGGTTTAATTCACTTGAAAAATATTACCATTATTTGGGACACCCCTGGCTCCCAGGCGCATGTAGCCTCCAAAGTGTGGGGAAATATGTACCAGGTGATAGGTGCACTTCACATTCTGGTTTCATGCATACCCTTTTTAGCAAGGGTGTTAGTAGGTGGTAATATTTTTGCACACACAGGGCTGACCTTGTGAACATGCTCTGTGGAAGACTTATACACTCTGATGCAACACTTTGAGCCTACTGCACAGGATCCATCCTGGCTCTGTTTTGGGGTTTATTCTGTAAGCATATTTGATGTGAAATTGACTTGAATTATAACCTTGATTGTTCCATTTTATGACCTCTCAAATAAAATATATCGAAGAGGCATACATTGCAAGAGGCACCCTACAAAGAAAAGTTTGAAAGGTAAATAAAGTTTTACATTTGAATGTGTATTGGAAACTCCACATCTTTGGTACTTGTATGATTGGTATGCAATTCTATAATGTTAATGAATCATCATTATGTACATTTAAGGTATGTTTTCTAACAAGAAAGAATATTTTTCTAATGTATTTGTTCGTCTTGATTTATGATGTGTTCCAAGATGTCCACCTATACTCTATGTTAGTGTGTTTACCCATGTCCCAAAGTTTGATGGAGATACTTGGTTGGCTTCAGATCACCTTGAATATTTTATGAAATATGTGGTAGATACTAACATTCTCTATGAAGATATATTGATGAAAACGTTTTCATACTCCTTACAGGGGGAGATGTATGGGACTAGTATTGCAATTTCAAGACTAAAGAGATAAAATATTTTCCACAGTTAATGAAAGTGTTCCAAAGGTGTTGGATCTATGGTTATGAAGAAGTTGAATATGATTATATATTTCTCAATATATAATATGAAATAGGGAAAAATATCAATGACCTAATGATGGAATATGATGATAACCCCTTAAGTGATTTTCATGTGGAAATAAAGGAAAGAAAAGATGCATACTTTTTCTTGGGTGACTATGTTGAAGAAAAATATGGTGAGCCTTCATCTCTAAATCTTGATGATGATTTGCATGAATAGGATCATCCCTCTCCTCCATCCCATGAGACTTTGTTACAAAACATTTTATAATTGGAAAAGTATGAGGAACATATATTCCATGTTGAAAATGTCAAGCAAATTTATGATGTGATTAATAGAGAAGATCATGTTGAATAAAATACTAAAGAAGTGCCTTATTGTTCTCTTGAATATGATTAGTCCATTAAATTTTTTGTTGCAAACTACTTAAGAAGAAAAATGAAGATAAAGAGCCTTCTCATGCTCCATTGGAAATCAAGAGTCCTTTGAAGGGAAGGTATATGAAGAAAGAATTAATGACACGAGCATCCAAGCATATGACATCACATGGAATCCAGTATTTGATATACTATACCTTTGATTTTATGATACCCTTTAGTAACTTGGAAAAGGAGAATCTAATATGATTCCCTTATTTTATGAAAAGCATGAAGACAAAGTGATTGAGAATATTGATGCTCTTCTCCACATTGAATTGCAAAAATGGGATACAAGTTTCTTTTATTTTGACGGGGATCCCATTTCATGACATATATGATGATGGTTATGAAGATGAAATTGCATATTTATGGTCTTGTAGATAGCCAAACACAGTCAATGAGTGTAAATCTAACTTCACTATGCATGAACAACCATGTCATCACACTAATAAGGTTGATTTACAAGTGCACAAAGGGGTTTTTCATGGCCAAATGACAACATAAATGTTTCAGCCATAGAAATCCCCGACTTGTGACTTTCATATTTAGGAAAATACATATAGCAATAACGGTTTTGAATATGTAATTTTTGGTATATATCAACATTCTCAACCTTAGGATTATTACAAGAAATTTCATCTTTACACATAGGTGCATCCAACCATTAGTCAAGAATTTACAATTTTTTCAAGTCTAATGGGTTTTCTTATGTTTCATCCATATATATGATCGAGAAACAATATGAGAGGTACAATCTTTCTTGTAGGTTTCTGTATTGATCTAACCTTGGATCCTCCTCGCTTGATGGTCATGGTAACAATGATGGTTTTCCTATTCATCTGCTGAATACAGACTACATCAGCACTAGATCCACTCCTCAAGATTGAAAAATCATTAAAATACAGTAAACCTTTGCATGCCTTCATTCTTCTCTCACACAATCATGATCCTACTTCAAATTTTGGCCAGGGAAAGGTAAAGGAGATGTCAACATGTTCTTACTTGATCCTTTATTTTTTCATTATTTTGGTTTGTGACTAGACACAAAGGTAAATTCTATGGTATTGATGAACTCATGAAATAGTTGCATTGTATTTATGATTTTACTTAGCATGTTATATTTGTTATGTTAGAATAGGTTAGAAACGAGTAATATTCTTGCATTGATGAGAAATGAGATTAACTGTGTTTCATTTTATTTATTTTTGTACTTCCTTTTTGTTTTAGAAAAAAAGCTAAATGTTTCATGTACATATTTTACTCCAGATGTGGTGCTACTAACATGTCCTTGGATATATTTCATTTATGCATAGATTTATCTCTCTTTTAGGTAAGCAAAAAGGAAATTGTGTCTTCACCCTCCCCTATATTTGATATCCATTGGTTGAGAATGTTTTAGGTCTACAAGTTTTGTAGATTCTTTAGTTTTCATGCACTCTTGAGATGAGAAGTACATGTTCCCGAGTTTGAGCTAGTTGTTACACCTCAGATCCACTTCAATGCACCTTATATTCTTTCACTTGGTGTGGACCATGATATGAGTATATGATGTTCCTTGTTGTACCATGATAAGTTTTAAAGTGTGGATGCATTTGGAACCTAGACATTGGACCATACTTATATGTTCTATGTATTGGTACAAGGATTATGTGCTATGTCCAAACCCCATGTGGTCAGTCATGGCCCATCATTTTATTCCCCATTTAAGATGGGATTTTCTTTTATGGCTATGATCAACTTCCCCTTGATGTTGGTAACACTTCATCATGTTGGTCATTTATGATTTGGGTTGGTATGCAACCATCTTGGTGTTGATCTACTAGGACACATGATCTAATGCAGAGATGCATAGTCTCCTCTCTTTCCCCTTTGTATTTGATGTAAAAATGTTTCTCTTTGTAAAGGTTATCACACTTATGTATAAAATACTTATTCTATTCCTAATAATGGATCCCTCTATTATGTATTCATCACACTTTATTTCATCCATTTAATGTAAATGATTATGCATATGGTCACTTAGTTTCACATATTATAAGTCAAAATTAAGAAGTTCACTAGTAGTACACATATTCCAAGGCAATTGGGTTAGACCATCTTGGAGGAACATTTGGGGTACTTTTGCACATGGGGGCATCCTATACACATTCTACATTGGAGATCCTCGAGCACTTTTCTTCTTTCACCACTTTTGGAGGTATTTCACTTGATTTGAGGGCCAACCCACATATGTGGGCTTTATGATAGCCATGAGGATGTTTTTGGTGATGATTTTACTTAGAAATTCATTTTCCTTGCCTTGTGGAGCACCCTTTCTTGATTTGAGGGTTTGGTCATACCATGAGACTCCTTTGAGGATTCCTTGACAACAATATGAGGAGGTCATTCACTTTTGAGGTCATTTCCATTTCAAGAGCTTTGTTCCACTGATAGGAGAGGAATGTTGATTTCTCACTTGGGGAGGTTACTTCACTCATGTTCCTTTGAGGTCTACATCACTCTCTTTCCTTGGGAAAATAATAGGATAGAAAATCATCCCCATTCTTTGTGGGATGTTCTTCTCTCATAAGGGTTTTATGTAAATGTGGAATCAATTGGTTATGTATTTACTTAGTCTCCTTCTTTGCATGGATGAAAACTCTTCTTTGTTAGTCGCCTAGGACAATTTTAGTGAAAACAATTAATAAATAATGAGAAGGATATAGAGTTCTTGCATAATGAGAAGGATGTAAAGCTCATTTGTGATTACAATTAATATAAAATCTTCCTTTGAGGTTTTGGTGTCAATTTGTGGAGATCTCTCTTTCTTGGTTATCTTCTTGGTGCATTAAATATTTGTTATGGTGATTCAATATTTTTACTAGCTTTCAAGATCAATCCACTTGAGGAGTTAATTAACTACTTGGGAGAGGAGATATGGGTTTGTTCCTTCCTTTTCTCTTGTTATTGGTAAGTACTTAATCCATTGATTTGTTTTCTTCTGGTTCTTGGAAAGGGTTTTTAATCATTTTATTCAAGTTATAACTGATCTTGTTTGTGAAGGTTTTTTCCTTCGAGAAATCCCTTCTTGTAGGGCCTTGGTCCTATTAGCTTATATTGATTAGGTTAGAGATTATTCTTCCTTCATTGTTCTAACATTACTCTAGTACTTAAGATAGAAGTGACCAATTATTACATGGGCATACTTCTTGACCCCACATGCCCTAATTGGATTTTTAAAAGGCACTAGTCCTATATCCAACAACCAACCAAAAAACCTCAAAATAAAATGTTCTATTTTTTGTTGTTTAATAGTAAATATAACAGTGAGAATGGAAGAAAATCATTTATTTATATTTCATCATTGCCTAGTGTAAAATTAATAGATTATTTCATTTCATGGACATATTATTCCTATGGTTTATTCTTAATTGTTTATCTCTAATGCTAAGGAGGAAAATCAACCCTATTGGATTAAGCTTTAAGGTGTTAGATAATGTTCTTTGGTTTGATTTAAGGTGATTCAAACTATAGAAATTAAATTGGCAACATTAAAAAATCCTAGGTTTGATGAAACCCTATACAAGGTTTGGTGCTTCCACATGTTTTATTTCATTCCTATCATCTATTTCATGACTAGATTGTTTATAAAGCTTGTCTTACATATATAATGGTGTAATAATATCTAATGTCCTAACGATGGATCCATCTCGTGATCTGAAACATTGAAAAAATTAAAGGATGACCGTGACCTTTCCTCGGAAAATTCTATAAACCATCTCATCATAGAAACCTAAAATAAGTTAATCTCTAATGTGCTAATAAGTTCTTATCATTTTCTTAGAGGTTTTATTTGTTGAATTCCAACTGCTTACTTTTGGCAAATTATATGTGATTCACTACTCCATTTTACAAGTTCTTTGCCAATTAATGTTTATGTATATTTTAGGAACTTGTCTCCTAACAATCATTGGGCTATTGAATCATATATTACATTTTTTTTATATTTAAATGCCAATATGAAGTTGTTAATTCTTTTTATATTATATATCATATTTAAACACACATCCACTAGCTGCTAACCTTTTTTTGAAGTGGATATAAACGTGATTGATGCATTTGTTTCTAGTTGAATATTTTTAGAGAATTGTAATCATTGATTAGAATCCTAATTCATATTCTCATTATATATTTTTAGACTGCCATTTTCAGCAAATCATATGATTTCATGGTTTTATTTCAATTAAATAGGTTTACTTTCATTATCTGGGATACCCCCAGTGGCTTCTAGGATTTGGCCTAAAGTGAAAGGAAATGATGTACTATGAGAATGGTGCACTTATGTCCCTGAAGGTCTGTAACCCCAGGTTATTGCTGGGTGATAGTTTAGGTGGTTGAATTCTTTATTGGATTTTCCACATTGCATTAGTAACTTGAGTGGCTCTTATTACATCATGAAATCTTCCTTTAGAGTCTCATACTCTATTCATGTAGATTTAACTTTTTTGAAATAAAAAAGATACAATTTTAGAAAAAAACCAAAAACTAAAAAAAAACACATTTTTTAAAAAAAAAAAAAAAAAAAAAAAAAAAAAAAAAAAAAAAAAAAAAAAAACACATTTAAAAAAAGGTTTTAAAATCAAATCATTATTTGGGATCATATCATTAATGATATCAACAAAGTTTGGGACTACTTCAAGATAATTGAAGAAGAAGTTTCCTCCACAAATGAAGTAGATAGAGCCATACAACAAACATTCAAGAATTTGGGAACCAAACTCAAGTTTCAATGATAATCACCAATTTTAATTCTAACTCAAAAGAAGCATTGGAGAATAAAGGGATAAAGGACAAAACTACAATGTTAATGGACACAAAGAATATTTTCACAAAAATAAGTTTGATACAACAAGCACAAAATAAATATATAATGATCAAGAAAACAAATATTGGATTTCATCATAAGTTCCAAAAATCCTAGTAAAAATGGGATTCGTCTTTCAATATGGAATAATAAAGGAAGATTTAACAATTGAAAATTACAAAAGACCTATTCAAAGTCGTAGAAACGAGGACAAATTTCATGAATGACTCAAGTCTGAGAAGAAAACTATTGTGGATATCCCTACAGATAATTTTTATTTTATTTCTTGATAGATTAATGTTCTCAAATCCTCCTTCATATGAGAAGTACATTGAATTAAGTATTGCATACAAGAATATGATGGCTTTCAACTACCCATCAAGTGAAAATTTGAAACTTCTAATTTAGTTGCTAATGAAATGAGTCATCAAAAAATTCATATCAGATACAAGAAATGATGATTTCATCCACCCATCATGAAAATCTTGAAACTTCCAATCCAATCTACAATAATAATGAGTCATCAAACAATCAAGCTATATTTTTGGGCAAATCTCAAGTTCAAATGTATTCATTACTTTCTTTGTAAAGTCAGATATGTTGTTGTAATTTTGAGGTTAAAAAATAGTTCTTGATAACCACTTTTGGTTATACTCATTTTTTTATAAAAGGAAAAAACTTTGATGTAAAAAAGGGTTGGCTTTTGCCTAAGAAAAGCACTGAGATCTTTAATAAAATTATATTTTCACAGAACTTGAGTGATTCTGGATTTCATTATTTTAGTTCACGTTTTTCTTGTTATCATGTGGTTCTAGTATTTCACAATTTTCTTCTTCAAATATGTATCTAAAGTTATAAATGTAACAATTTGGTATGAACACCAGTGTTACGATTACAAAGGAATCATTAAATTCACATTTTTTGCTATTATATTGTAAGTATAAATTGGACTTGTGTTTTCAATTATTATGCCTTATGAATAGTGATGAACTTTTCATTTTTGTTCATCTAGTATTACTTTGAATCAGTTTTTTGTAATTTATATTATCAAAAGTTAAATAATATTTATACCTGAGTGGGCCTAATGGTTAAGAACATGTGTTTCCTCATAAAAAATCACAAATTCAAATCCAAAAAAAGTAAAAAGTATGTAAATGTTCAAATCATACCCTTCAAATTATAATAACGAAATCTCTTTATGTTTTAATAAATGTAACTTCCTAACATATTTCAAGGTGATAATGGGAATATCATTTTGTTCTTCACTTTATTCTTGTCCATATATTAATAACACATATAAAAGTGGAATTAAGAGTCATGTATCTTTCCCATGTGCATTACAAGTGTTTTATATAAGAATGCTAATGCCAACGTGAATACAAAGAGAAAAATATCTACAAGTGTTGATAGCCGCAACAAATACCGTCATGTTAATACTCCTTCTTCTTGGTCCACTTCTCTACTTTACTTTTGGGTATGTGTTGACTTTAGGTACCAGGTTGGTATTGTGACGAATGAGATGCTAGCCTTGTCCAAGTTTCATTTCCTTGCAGTTGGTGGACCTGAGGCTCTAGTGTCTTGGCAGTAAGAAGCATTCATTCGGGGGATTCCAATATTGTCTCAGATATTTTCGGTATGGCAGCTTATCTTGTCAGCTGTAGTTTTAGGAAGGCGTTACTTTGTCTTTCATTGTATAGTTATTTATATGTGCTGGTGTAATCATAATTATTGCTAGTGGGGATGGTGTACATAAATCATAATTTTGTTGGTTAATTATATCTGCTGGTGTAGTCATGATTGTTGCTAGTGGGGTAGGTAAATCAGGGCAAGAAACATGTATTGTTAGGCACTTTATATTTGGAAAGTGATATTCAACATACACCCTATTAATATTAATAATTGATTATTTTCACCTTTTAATTTTTTTTTTTCATTTTTATTTCAAGCGAGATATATTATTCTAAAAGAAATTACTTTTTAGAATGCAACCAAAAATTTTAAATTGTGGATATAACTAGCACAACAGTTAAATATTAGTTGCTGGTGAACGTTGAAAGGTTGATAAGATGAAACGAATCCTTAAAATAATATATTAAATTTTATTATTGATTAACAAATAAACGGTTGCCCTTCATTTATCTGTTGTTAATATTTTAATTTCTGTTAATCACTTACGTGGCAATCAGTTAGCTATCAAAGTAATTTTTAAATATGATTAGGTAAATGTAAAAAAGTAAACACATAAACGAATGTCTTTATAATAGCTAGGAAGTTAATGATTGAAAT